>JBAMYA010044054.1:0-12800 GCA_037176975.1 Arrhamphus sclerolepis | reverse complement strand
AGTTTTTTCTTGCCACTGATGGCGTTGCCATGTGCTCGGGGGTCAAGCTCTGGGTTTCTTAAGTGCCTAGAGATGACCTGTCATAAATAGGCTCTATATAAATAAATTGAATTGAATTAAAGATGTTACTTTATTGTTTACATGATAAATAAAATAAAATGTTACCAGACTTTGGTGTGTGTAGCTGCTCATGCTGCCATCACAGTTGTACTGACACACATCAAGAGCTGTTAAGTGTTGTCATGGATTGGCATGTGCTCTTCTAATGCATCTGACGAATGTTGTTAGAGACAGGAGCATTTCTGTCAAGCTGTAAAAGAATGTCAAGGACCAACGATAGAAGCAGGATGAGTTCAGTTCTGGCTTTAATAATGAAGAATTTGAACATGTGGAATCACACTTTTTAAGAGTTTCATATCAAAATGCTCCAAGAATGTGTTTTCTTTAGAGAGTTATGTGTAGTTTGTGGGAGAAAAAGAGAAAAATTTAATCTCCTGGAAACATTTTCTTCTATTTTATAAATAAGAGTTCACTAGAGATGAATGCTGGCTGTTTAACGTTCAGTGATGTGTGGTTGTAATAGCAAATATTGTCCAGTAGAAGTCAGACTGATGCAGTGCTTTCTCCTTGGAAAAGGAGACAAGAAAACATAAGACTGTTGTTTCATTCCATGCAAAATCACAGCCATGCAGAGAAGCACTCTTCCTTTTTGTCTGGATGTTGTACGTGTGCTTTCATATCTCTTCACATGCCAGTTTGACTCCAAGCCTGACCTATGTGCAGTTTTCATCCCGCTGGTGTTTTTCATGCAGTTAATTCAGAGAATCATTCCAGTGCATGCAAAGCTCTCCATTTTCCCTGAGGTGGTCCCTCATCCACCGACTCGTATACGAACACATCCATCATGATGTTTCTGAAATAACATCAAATAGCTTCATGTTTCAGAATGATAATAAGAGTTTTTCAGTTACAGATAACATGACACATTCATCCATCTGGACAGATGAGTAATGATTACTAAAATCAGAAAGACATTGGGATCATTGAAAGATATTTTCTTTATGTTATATTCACATGACAAATTAACCCACATGAACAAATTTTCATTGTCGCTCGATGTTTGAACTCAGTCCTCTGAGGGTGTGCATTATCTGTTTATTTTCCTTCTTGGCTCGAATACACTGTATCGCAGATAACATGGCATGCCTCAATGCTGAAATGTTTCAGGTTTAATAATGTAAGTAAAGAATGACATTGAGCAATGGCTGAATCTACTTTATTCGTGTTTATATTTAGCATCGAGAGAGCCACGTGTAATTACAGTGGGAAGAGCCACACACATTCTGCTGAGCCTGAAATGCTTTCATCACATGAAAGGAAGGCCAAACAGGTTTCCCACATTTTCTGTACTTGTGACTTGATGCCCACTTAGAGCCACTCCACTGGTTCTAAACTGATGAGAAATTGATTATGCCATGTATGTGTTTTGTTTGTGACAGAGAGAAACAGAATGGGGTTTTGTGTTTGGATGTAACAATGTCATTGTCTTGATTTTGTTATACTTTGTAATTTTTCTCCAGCTGCTTCACAGCCGCAGTGTTCTGAGTGAAAAACGGGCCCTTTTTGTTCTGACACTAGTCTGAATTTATAGTCCTCTGTGACTGCCCACATTTATGGATGAATTTGATTCTTGACATAGCCCACTCTTGTTTTTGTTGTTTTCTTGCACATGTGTGGGCAGGAGTGCAAACTGCAGAAGAAAGATGGACTTTAATGAGACAAAATGTAGTTTGTGGGATTTACAAATGAAATTTGTACTATACATGAAAGGCAATAAGTCAAACTTATCTCTTTTTTTTGCCACAGATGGGTTTAAATCTGCAAAGCCTATGCATAAGCCAATTACTTGCTTGCATCTGCAGCAAACTGAGCTGCCTAAAGGGCCCAGTGGAGCCTAGCAAGGAGTTAAAAAGGGGTCTGACCTTGCTTGGGAAAGCACTACTCCTCTCCGTGACTGTATACCCCCAAATGACCAGAGATGCATAAGGCATGTAAACATAATCTGCATTTCGCATACTCCCTTTTGGGAAATAAACATCCAAGGGAGATCACGTTGCCGCACGAGTTGTGGGGCCTGCAGCTATTTACTTGGGCTCACAAAATCAACAGACATTCTGCTTTTAAATAAGAGGACTTGAGGGCTATTAAAGAAACACGGCTGCAAAATCCTCTTTTACTTCCAAAGAGGCAGGGTGCCAAACATTCACTGAAGTTCCTTTATATAACTATGTTTAAAAATTGTGGTGCAAACACCATTAACCCCAACTAAGGAGGCTTCAGTAAGTGTTTGTTTGTTCTCATAGAAAAGCAGACACAAGGACTATTAAGTACCGCTGATAAGGGGCTGGTCTGTGCAAGATTTAAAGCGTATCTGAGATTTTTTTTTTTTCTCACAGCATGGTACATCTGTTGAACAATGTGGATGAAACAACTGCATTTGATATGCAACATAATTACTATCCTTTTCAGTTCCATAGGAAGCAAACACATGTGTGCCATCTGTACTGGTAGGCAGCCAGTGGATTGAAGAACATAGGCTGTTTGAGTTAGGAAAAAAATGAAAATCCTTTCAAAATTTCCACAGTCAGCTAAAGACCCACTATTGAAGTAGTTGTAGATGTTCATAAAAAAAGAAAAGAAGAGGAAGAAGAAGTGAATAATGGCTCTAACTTAAACACACCCTAATGCAGATCTTCTATTAGTTTCCATGTAAAACACCTCAGGGTTAGGCCTGCTTGCATATGTCTTACATTCCTCTTTTTGGAATAGTTGCGAGTGAAACAGTTTGTCAGGGTTGAGGTTAGTGTGTTATGGGAAATCCGAACAACAGGGAGGATGCTTTTTGTCACTGAACACTTGCGATGTGAAAACAGAATTTTCCAGGGTACCACAGGGATGAGGTTCAAAGGAAAAGGTTTAACAAGAAAGGGTTACAAGGGTTGAGCTGGATGTGAGTCGTGCCTTCAATCTGAGATTTACTAACCAATGCTGCAATATCACCCTCTGCCACACAAGTGGTCCCCTGGTTCTCTCTGTGGACTGACCTCTCTGCCACTGAGAATGATCCATGGTGGTTGTCTGACCTTTCAGAATTCCAGTCACAGCAGGTTCCGAAGTGTTCTGGTTCCACCACAAGTTATGATTCACATTCCTGCTGGATCTTCATGCTCTGCTGCAGATTCTCATAAATAAAATGTTCTACAATGAGAGTAAAGTCCATGCTGCCTGCTTTACAACCCTTTAAACATGCTGTGTATTTGGTATTAAGGCAAATGGAATCATATGAGCCTCAAGAGGAACAAATAAATGATTACAAAATTCAAAAAGGTAAAGAAGACTTATGCTTTAATCATCAGTTCTCAATATAAATGAACATAGGAAGCAATGATTTTAGGTCATTCTGACAACCTGGACTCTTAAAATGGAGACATGCTGTTAGCCTAAAGTATATGATGTTTAACCAAATCTCCTTTTCCCCATATTTATACCTTTCTTACAGACATTCCCCATGGTTGCTGAATGCTATAATTTGTTAATAGAAATTGCCAGATCCTATTACTCTTTAAATATTGCAACTATGTTCAACTATTGCATTGGGTGATGTGGTGAATTATTGACACTTTTTCAAAAAATAGCTACATATTTAACAATGAACAAGGACAGGAAAGTGATAAAATGCATCTAGGCTGTATAGGCTACTGTGTAAATTCTATGTTCTGAAAGATGAATGTCAGATACCTGGATAAATCCATTAAAACGTACATATTATACTGGAGACACTGGTGTGCCTATAAATTGCTTTCTTGTACACTTCAGGTTTTCTTTTTAACAGTGACTGGCCCACTACAGAAGAGTACTAGGGCCACTGAAGAAAAAAAAATGAATTCTGAGATTAAAGTCTGAATTCTGACTATATTTTTTCAGAATTCATTTTTCTTTTTCTTCAGTGGCTCCAATACTCTTCCGTAGCCCACACAGGACACACTACTGCGGTAGTGAATTTCTCTCCCAGTCATCACCGACAGAGGTCTCCGGATTGAAGGCGTTGCAAAGTTAGTGCTCAGCAGCGCACCACCAGGGATGCCACCATGTCACTGTTATAGCTACGCAGGCGGGGCAGTGTTTGGGAAATTAAAATAGCATCTGAGTAGCTACTTTTCTTTTCTTTCTTTCTTTTCTTTTCTTTCTCTCCTCATGGAGTTGCTGACTGAGTTGAAACTGACACATTTGAAGGGAACTGTGTTTCACTCCAGCTTCATGAGAGGAAGTCTCTCGGGAGTTTTCCGCCGGTAGGGTCGTTTCTTGCCACCTGATCCACGCTCGTCTGGAAGTTTTTTTCTTTTTTGAAGCAGGTTTTTCAGCTCACACCGCTGGAGGACCGAGACTTACAGAGCAAGAAAGGGAGCAAGAAACGATGTTTTGCCGAAATCAAACGGCGAGAGCCACCGTTGCTCGGGGCTCTGCCCTGGAAATGGAGATACGACGAGGGAAGTTCAGAAAGAGCGTTTTCCTGGATAAATCCCAGGTAAAGACCTCAATATCTGACACTTCATATCTCCCACACACAAAAACAGCAAACGGTTACTATTTGTTTACAACTCTGGCCGATCTCTGTTTAAACTAACTTGTTTGGCTCACTTTTACAGAAGTTGCGTGTGTTGCGTCCTCAAAATAAATTCTACAACTTTAATGATAGGCTATGCAAGTACTCATATTACTTTACTGTTTTGTGGGATGATTCTCCCTGTATACTAGGTACATTAATATTCTTGGGTGGTGTAACCCACTGGTGTATGTGTCTTGATGCTGTGGTTCATAATAGGTGCGCTTTTAATACCACTTCCCATTCCCTTAGATTACCCATTTGTACCACCTCCCCTTAGTTTTCATCTTATTAATTCAATTACACTGTACTTTTTCAAAAACTTCTTCAAAATGCATGGATTTCAAGCCAATGGCTCACGTGTGTACTACCTTTCACCTGTCTGAACTGTACCTGCAGGCTGTTGGGCAAACACAAAGGAACAGATAGCCTAGATATAGAATAAAGTAGTATAGATTAGGAATGGATAGTCAGTATAACAGATTATAGATAGGAATGGACAGTCAGCATCCAGTAAAAGATGAAAAATGACTGAAAACAGCAGCCAGTGCCTCTCTGTCAGCTGTTTATCTCGTGCATGTTTTCCTCTTCTTCTCAGCGAAGCTCCCATGTCATCATCTGCTTCATATTAGCCAACGTTTGTCGGCGCAGCAAAAGTCACTTCCAGTCTAACCTCTTATTATTTTCGCTGAAACTCCACTTTAATCTTGTTTTAATGGAGAGTCCTGCATCCTCCGAAGTCTTTACTTCACTTTCCCCTCAAATCACACACACTAGACTGAGGGCCCTCATCAGTTTGCTCATTACCTTTGATTTCGGAGAGCTGCTGTGCTGCGGTATTTGGTGACTGTTAGTCGAGTTTTAAAATTAGCTAACATTTATGGTACTATGGTACACATGAGTGAAGCTTTTTGGCAAGTGGTTTACTCTTGGCAGGTGGTAGTGTGAAACAGGAATATGAAAAGAGAAGGAGGGGCGCTCAATTGTAAAAGGACACTTAAGGAATGTTAATGGTGCAATAGGCCACTGTAAGAGAAGAGGCAAAGTATTGATTCCATCCCTCCTCATCAACTCTCTCTTTTTTCTTTTTCTTTTTTTTTTTAACCTTGTGTCCGTCTGTGTGTGTGTGTGCACAGCCAGTTATTGTTGTAATGATGTTTATAATTCATGTCACAGGAAAAAAAAAGGATAAGCGCTGGGAGGTCAGGCAAACACCATCATATTGATCTGCTGCCAGAAGCAGCTGATTTGGTGTCTGAGCAGCCTTGAGCTTACATCTGACGTGCACATTAGTACATGTCAACAACACATGACACTTAACTGGACGCATGGTTGTGCTAATGCGGTCAAGTTAAGACAATCTCATTAGTTTCTCAAGTTTATTTTTGGTTGCTATTAGGTCATTATCTTTTCACACGTTATCATACTAAAGTGATAGGCAAAGGCATTCATTGTAGCCTACTTTTGGCTTAATAATTATGTAGGCCTAATTATTGGCAGAAATTTATTTAAATTGATGTTTTGAGTCTTTAAGGGATTACATCACAATAAAAAAACAGGTATAAGAGATAACTCTTTTGAGATTATGTACAGTACAAATCCATCTTTGAATCTTAGTTTATGTACATTCTCATTACTTTCCTCTTTTGGGTTTCTGTTAGTTTTCCATCAAGATTTCTCTTCCTCTTACAACAATCATCGCTTCCCTAACTCCGTAATCTGCTCTCTGCTGGTTCTCAAACTAGATTAATTTGTGTTGCAGCCTTTGTTTCCAATGCTAATGATCCTCATTCAGAGACTGGGACTTTCCTTTCAGTGCCACCGTGGAACCAGTGTGTGGCATTTCAATGAGGTGATGTGAAAGCACCCTGTCTTTACCATGCCAGGGGATATCAAGTTTGTGTGTTTTTACCAACAACTGGGACTTCTATAAGAAGATGGCTGTTTTAAACATGACTTGTCTAAACGTTTGCTTTCCAGGGATCTGTTATCTGCTTAGGTTTCAGGGAATGAAGTGTACAGTACAGCCCTGTTATTAACCTGGATTCTTGTATTAGACCACATTCACAACATGTATTTATTGAAGATATGAATTTGAATTTGTCCTTAGTGGATAAGAGTGACATCTTCCATCACCGTGACTGTGTCTATGTGTGCCAGGAAGTCGAAAGCACTGAAAGCCAAAACGACATTAAAAGTCTTGTCAGCCTGCATAGTGTTATGCCAAGTGTTGGGGGTGACTTTTAATTGCATGTCTTAATATGTAAAATCACTGGTTCAGAAAAAAAGATTAGAATATTTCAGATGTTGCCAGGTATTCAATCTGGTATCTTACTGGCACGGTAAGTTGCTGTTCCTCGTGAATATGACTTTAATGTCTCTGCATTACCAAAAGCCTGGCCACGCTAGTGTATTTTCTGTATGCATTATTGAAGGTTCTGCAGCGCTTACATCACACATGGACAGGGTAATATGGTTAGAGGATGGAGGAATGAGAGAGCAAGCAGCAGATTACATGCTCATTCTGCAGTCCCCTTGTTGCTCCTTTGCCTGCTGCTCTCAGTGGGACCACAGAACACATTTGCTCTCTGCAACCCTTTGCTCTTACCCACAAGGTCACCAGTGAGTCTCTAAACTCTGGGCAGTGTCTCCATCGTCACCAGCTCTGCTGTTTCAGCTGAAGCCACCCAGGCATGCAGTGGGATCCTGGGACTGTGCGGTTATTATGGAGGTGGAGATGGAATGTCATCTATTTCAATGTTCTGACGTTTTGTTATGCTAAACCCAAGGATGGTCCACACACCACTGTGGCTGCCACCAGCTATAAAAGGCCAGGAAGTGGTTAGGTGTGTGACGACACACCCATCCACCCACACTCTTTCCCAGCCTCTGTGAGCTTATGACAAGGTCTGGGAATCTGCCATGTCTTTTGAGTAAAGGCTTTAACAGCTTTGGGTTACAGAGTGGTTGGCTTTGGTGGAATGCCCTTCTCCACCCTGTACATCCATACACTCTCACCATGAAGTATCCAAACTCAGCAGACATGTGGCTCTCGTGAAATTTTGTGTAGTGTATGTTGGAGATGCACCGATCCACTTTTTAAATTTATATTTCTTTTTAGTTCTCACCCATCTTCAATATATGCATCTCCTGATAACTAATACTGATCCCAATATCAAAGGGAGAATTAAATATTTGCAAGAAAAGTCAAACAAAACAAAAGAAAAACTGTGGGAATAATTAACATCTACATTATCCAATCCTTCAAAATAGCAATAATTCAACTGAACAGGATAAACCAAGGAGATCTGTTTCAATAGTAATAATGTAAAGGTTTGAAATGAAATTACAGTTTTAACACAGAGGTTATTCCGGTATCAAATCAGTGAATTACACTACTATTGACACTAGATACCCATGTTGGATCTGGTTTGTTTCATTTTTAGTGTTGGTGTTTTCTTTGCTCAGCATATTCAACTCTGACTTGCTGTACATAGATACCTTACAATTTAAGCGCCGCATTTGTGTGAAAACAGTACAAATATAACATATCAAAATATTGATATGTAAAACTAGTGGAGGGATTGCTTAGAAAGTCTGAAATAAATAAATAATGCTTTGAAAGTGGTTTAGCAGTAACACTCTGTCCACTCTACACATACAATTTCAAGGATTTCATAGTTTATTATGTAGAAAATAAATGAAAGCCATAAATTAAAGATCTCTGTATACACACATTCCTGGGACATAGCAGAAAACCATTATTGAATGTTTTGTGATTGTAAGGATTTTGGGCATTAAAAAGAGACATGATTAAGATGTGGAAATGCTGACCAACACCAGGTCAGTTCTGCATTCACTGATGGAAGTTACTCTACTATGATGCTCCAGGAAGGTTGCTGTTGACACCTTTGTCCAAAAAAAAACCCAAAAACAATGGAAAAAAACAGTGGCTCAAGGTGAGAAGACTACTTTACAGAGGAGAGTAAAACATCACCTGAATCTCACTTCCGTGTCAGCTCTGAAAACAATGGGCCATCACTGCGTTGTAGCCCTAAAGCAAACACTATTCTGAAGCATTGGATGCCAAGAAAAGAGACTCAGAGGCCTGAGGGTCCTAGAAAATGGATGTAGTCTGCTTTATTGATTTCTTCAACAACCGCATTGCCAAGACTGGCCTGCATAGAGTTCTGTGAATGTGCACCCTGAGGGCTTTCTGGCATGTTGAACACTGCAGGGGTACAGGGGAGATACCAGGGAGATTTTACTCCTTCTAAGACCCTCATTCTCAAACAAAGCTGGGCCACTGGAGGTTTCTGCTTGGAGGCTTTCTTGGTATGCTGAGGGATATTTCAGCAAGCAAATGTTTAACTTTTATATTAAACAGCCTTTGCAAATATATCACTGTGAAGCACTGTCCACAGACAGCCTCTGAATGAAAAAATGGTGTAATCTCTTTCAAGTGGAGAGTAAAACTTAACCAATGTCTTGTTATTGTTCCTTTGGTCGTGGTTTTACCATTTGCCCAGTGAGTGTGGTTGTGAAGACGTCAAAGCTTTGTTGTTTAAATGTTGTTTTTAATACAAATTCATTTGACTCATCTACTCTTGAACCGACAAGCATTCTTTATGTCTTTACGGAACAATACAAGTCTACGGCTGAGTTATTTAACACAATAGACCTGTTGTTGGCAAATTTCATACATTTATGTAACGTTGTTGTTGTTACATTTCAGTGAAGATCTCTTTTAGTGCAAAAAGATCATTTTCACAGAGAGTTATGTGAAGAAAAGGCTGATTGCCATCCTATATACTGTTGATACGTAAACTGTGACCCTCAAAGGTCCTGAAGGTGTCTGGTCTTTACTTTTTTCAATGCTGCACACACTCACAAAACCACAGATAAGCCATTTCATTCTTTGAGAAACAGCATAACTGACATCAAGAATGTATGCACTTTTATAAAAGCCAGGATTTTTCTTTATTTGCGACTTTGTTCTATTACCATTTAGTCATCTGTTTCAAGGTCCACGTTGCTGTAAATGGAAACAGACTGTCTTTGTGTAAGAAAAGAAGTGTTTTGGAATGTGGTTGGTGTCTCTATAAGGCAACTACTGTCTGGGGTGTAGTTTAACAGCTGTGGGTCCATGTAGCCGTCCCCCTATGAATTACTGCACTTCACCCAGGTCGCAGCGTGAACATAGATAGATATGTGCACACACAGGAAGTGAGTCACACCCACTGTCAAAATGCAGTAAGCAGACGTCTGCGTCTCGACATACATCAGCACACTCACAGCTTGCCTTTCTCCCGACCGTTTAGTGTTAGGAATGAAAGCTGATGTTTTGAACTTGCTGTTAGTCATACATGAGCTCCTCTGATTCACACACACTTACATGATTGCACATATACATAACTTCAGACAGTGACTAAGCAGCAGTGTCTCCTTGAGCAAGGTCCATTGCATATGGACAGACACAGATGGGCTTTGTTTGCTCGGCATACGCTGTCCTGTGCGAGCTATCGCTGCCAGTGACTCGGTGAGCAGAAAGCAGAGTGATGCAGGGAGGAAGCTTAATCATGGGATTCATTCACACACCCCCAGATGCGGAACCTTCCTCATGCATCATCAAACCTGTCTCATTAATTTACTACCTTGGTGAGAGGAGCGGGCCACAACTCCCCGTCTTGCCTCTGTAATACAGGGGATATATTACAAAGGAAGGATCCAGATTTGGCCACTGATGTCATTTAAGTTCTGAGGTGGAGTTAAAGAGGTATAAAATGCACTAGAGTTTAAATGAAGAATATTGTGAAAGGATGTGATTTCCTCTGTATCATGTTAAAACATGCACTGCATTACTTCTAATCCTGCTTATCTGCCCCTGCGAGCCGAATCTTTCATCCTTAACACCTCCTCTGCTCAGAGAAACCATAATGTGGGTCACTCCCCTACTTTGAGGCTCAAGTCCCCTGATGTAGCAGGAAAATGGGTTACTTTTTTGTCACATTTTTAAGAGCTAACCCACTTTTGTTATCCAGATTACACAGAAAAGCCCCTCCTTTGTCTTCACCCCTACATAGCCATAGGTGATTACTGTTTGTTTTGTTCCTTATTTTATTGTTCATTTCTACTTACACACCCCACCAGAGGCCTTAAGCTGTCGAGCTTAGCTCGATCACACCGTAAAACAGAAGGTGACCGTCTCATGCCAATGGGATATTCTTCTTGTGAACAGAAGACCCACACAGTATGTGACTCTGTTAAACATCGACAAGATGACACTCTCTCTCTCTTTCTCCCTCACTCACACACACACACACGCGTATGCTCAGATTCCAGTGCGTGGTATCATTTACAGAACAGAACAATATCTGTCAACCCCTTTATCACAAAGGGCTTAAAAACTCAGGAGGCCAGCTTCTAGGGGAAAAAAATGTTTTTCTTTTTCTTTTTTGTCTGATTTCTTTTCTTCACTTACTGGAATTATAGAATTTTAAGGGTTGGAGTTAGGTTTAAGATTTAATATAGGTGGGCCTCAGTTTTTTTGTTTGTTTTTTTTTGCCTCTTCTGTGGAAATGAAAAGCTAACAGATTCCCCTATTTAAGAAAAAGAAAAAGAAAAAAGGGAACTCAGAAAGGCCTCAATGTAACATGTCATGTTCTAAGTTTAGCCTGTAACCTCTCGAGGGAGTAGCCATTAACCTTCAAATCACACATTCAATTTAGTAGCAGAATATGGGGCGAGCTTCCGTCATACCACAGAACTACAACTTTTTTCTCTTCTTTCTTTCTTTTTTTTTCATTTTCCTCTTCACAAAGGGACTTATTATCCCTTGCTTTATATTTCACATGACTGCCTGACTTTGTAGTGAAACAGATGGAGTCTGGGCCACTGTTTCATACAGAGAAATCCACAGTGAAAGAAATCAGTAGTGAGCAATGTTGAGGTGAGGTGTATGTGTTATACATGCCCAGTCCTGCTGAATTGAACCATTGTTTTCATTTTGTGCAATCTGTTGCAGAGTTACCGAGTAATGCATTTACTTTCCGTGATGAAGTCACTTACATGCCCAGTTCCAGTAACAATTAATTAAACTGGAGGTGTTTAGGTAGAAGATCATGCTGCTACCTGTTGGAAGTGATTTCGTGCAGCATTGAGTCTGAATTCAAAACCAGATGAAGGTTCACCTTTTATTGCATTTTCTAATCCGTAGATGACTGAATGTTACTTGGAGGAGGAGGGGTTAAAGGAGCCCATCATGTTGTCTGTTTTGTTGACTTTAAGAGAGCAGATGGGTCACTTATGCATGTTCACTTTCTTTGCACAGTAGTGTGCTATTCCCTGCCAGCATGGCCATGGTTTAACGTGTTTACTGGTCCCAGTATGGCAGATGGTATGATGTCAGTTCTTGTTTTATGATTATGTTGTTCTTGCTGCCTCAGCAGCTGTTTTGTTTTCTGGTTTGTTGCTGGTTTTCCATTATCACCCTCACCTTAAGAAAATGGTACCAGTCAGTATGCTCCCTGTAATGTGAATTTGGAGGCTCGATCAAGTGTGAGTGATGCCGTGGATAACTATGTCAGTGTACAAGGAAATCTAAGGGACAAATATAATGACACTGATGTTATATCACAAACATCTCAATAGGTATCAAGTTAAATGATGGTGAGGAACACTGGTTTTAATAAAAGAGAAAAAGAAAAGAGAAAGAAATGGCAACCACAGCAAAGCAAAACACAGCTGTTGTTGCAGAGCTCGGGGCGGATAAAAGCTGTTTAAAAAGCTGTAAAATATATTGAATTTCCTTTTATTAAAAAAAAAAGACATTTGATGATTTTCTGCCTCAAAATGAATAAAGTAAGTGAGGTACTGAAATAAATAAAGTTATACAAGGCTTTTTCAACATGTTTCACAAGTGTGATTCACCACTGTATTAACTGACTGACTGGTGATATTTTATTCAGCAGGGTAATACTTGCTACTGAGATGTGGCAACTCACGGTTTTTCTGTGTAATTGCAGTTTGAATATATATGACTTTTAGGTGTCGGTTTGGCATGAAAAATCAGTTCGATCTTTAACGGATTAATTAACAAATAAAATCAATCAATGATTGGCAGCAATAACGATTAGCT
>JBAMYA010044053.1:0-12800 GCA_037176975.1 Arrhamphus sclerolepis | reverse complement strand
AGTTAATCATATCCAGGTTATACTGGACCTATACGTAAGGTTCATTATTTTTATCTCTTGGTATGGAGTATGTTTATGGCTTTCTCATCCTTGTATTTTACAAATGATTGCAGTGAATTATTAAAAAGAGAAAGAAAAAAAACTCAGGGAATGTTTTCCATTCCTAAGATGGTCACATTTGTGTGGGGGGACACAGACTGCATAAATCTCATGTAGAGGGAAGATAAGTACGCCGCTACACCATACTGGCTCTGATCCAGTACACCCCACAGGGGATTTGTTTCAGACACGGGGTGTGGACAGCATAACACTAACACCTGTTATCATGTTGGAATTCAATATTACAAACTATAGCACTGTTTTGCCATAGAGTTGAAATTACTACAATATGTTATTAATTTGGATTTTTCACTGCTTAAAATTTAGTGAGATGTTGCAGGTTTCACTTGACTTGACAATATCCACGGCAAATATTCAGTTCACCAAAGCTATTGATATCAAGTGAGAGAATTAATAAAAACAGTGTGTGCATGGCGGCAATCTGCATGTAAAATATTTTAAGAAATATTAGGAAGAGGTTTGATGTTACAACCACTAATTCAAAACTGATATGAAGACCGAGAGATTGTGCTCTAGTATGCCCAAGTGCTTAAATGGATCAGAACTGGACTCCATTCCTTAATTCTTGAATATGTTTCAACACTCATCCAAAAGGTTTCCTTTCAGTTCAGTTCAATTTTATTTTGATAGCATCTACAATGACACAAGTTGTCTCTAGGCACTTCTCAGAATCCCAGAGCATGACCCCCAAGCACATGACAAAGTCTAACAGTGGAAAGAAAAAACTCCTTCAGCTCCAGCTGACTGGTGGTGGAGTTTCAGGCTCATAAATGTACAGCTCACAACTGAAACTCCACAGCCAGTTAAAACTAACAAAGAATTTCAGATGACCAAGAAAAGAAGCCATGAAGTAAACTGTTTAAGAAGTGTGGATTGCTATTATGTGATATCAGCATGGATCCCTTGAAATGGTTGATCAGGCCTCCAAATATGTTAAAATCCAGTTGTGACTTTATAACAGGACATTTTGCATTAAGCTCCAACAGTTTTAATTGATAACTAATGGATAAACATTTTACCCAATTTACACATTATATAACAAACTTCTGCAAGAAATAGTTAAGAAACGTAAAGGGTGAATGGTGTTTGAACATTTATTCCTCTGAAATCCTGCAAAAAAAACAAAACAAAAAACAATGTACAGTTTAAGATGCTTTTCAAATGTTTCTAAAAGCTCCCCCAAATAATGTTTTCCCACAGAAGAATGCATAGGGACAGTGTGATGTTTCGTGTCTTACTGAAGGACACTTCAGCTGCAGAGGACAGGCATTGAACCAACAACCTTTGGCTGACAAACCATCAATCCCATCACAGATGTAAGACTTTTTACATAATATCCCCATCACAAGGGACAGCTGTTTGTACATTAGACTAATACAATGCCACTGTATGTTCATCAAAGCAGATTGAAGACTGATTAATTGTTCCATTAGTTTCTAAAAGATTTCAAATGCTGCAGATGAAGATGAAGGGGCTTACAATCCCAACATATACGTCTCCCTCCACAAGGGTTGTTGGTTTGATTTAAAGGTCCCTTCAGACAGTTAAAGTGGAAAGAAAACATCCAGGTTGAGTATTCCAGGAATGAAACTCTACCCCAAGAACACTCAGAGATGAGTCACAGCCCATCATTGTGTTCGTTCTCTCCCCGTTCTTGTCATACCTTTTGTTTGAATGTAGCATCTTCGCCACAAAAATGAAAAGTTATCACTTTCTGCAACCTCAAAATTTATATTCTACTCCTCTGGGGAAATTCTTTTCAGGGGAATTAAGTCCATGCAGTGCCGAGGTACACGATCCATTCAGAGACAAAAAGGATTCCTCCAAATTATTTTGTGGTTATGTTTGCGCAGCAGAGGAGGCCTGTACAGTACACGTGTAATGTTTGTGTTAGCGAAGAAAACCATGTGTGATAACATACAGCCAATCCTAAATAGACGATAAAATTGTATCATTACATTTTCCTCAAAACATATAAAATGTATTGAAAGCCAAACTCCTAAATCATATCACGCAGCACGCATGCACACACAGTGAGCGAGCGCATGTGTCTGTGAGAGAAGACGGGGGGAGAGGCGTTTTTGTGCTGCAGCTCATTTTCTTGAAATATTTCACATGAATATTGGCAGCAGTTGTGCTGCAGAAGACAAAAGGAAATGAACCGTGGCTGCTGGAGCCAAAGACAACACACAGTGTGAGAAAGTCTCACTACACTTACTGCTTACAGCACAGAGAGAGACAATCTCAGAGTAAGCCCTTGGGATATATTAAATGCAAGAAGATTAGTTAATGATAGGACATTTGCCAGAGAATCGTTGCCTTCTCCCACAACAAAACAAGTAAATAAGTGGTAGGACATGAATTGTATAATTATCAAAAAACTATCAAGCACAAGCAAGCTTTCTACTCTAAAGATATTTGCCTGACATTTATTTCCTTCCTGCTATTTCGGGCTTTTTAGTTTAACCATTTCAGGAAAGAGAAGTAAACATTTCATAAAATGAAACCCACGTTTAGTTCCAAACAGCAAGAAAACTAACTGAGCAACGGATGGGGCAGACACTGAGGTGGGCAGACAAGTGGGTGGGGTGGGGCAAAGGGGTTATCTTACTGTAAATGACACTCCATCTGTGTCGAGGAAGAGCTCTGCTCAGCATCTGGTCTCTCCCACACTACATTTTGTCGAAGAGAACTATGAAGTGAAACCTCTCAAGCAACTGTTTTGCAGTGGACATTCTGATGTCACTGCTTGATCACAGCCCTCTATTTTGTGCGTGTGTGTGTGGTGCAGTTTTCTGGCAGCCGAGAGGTGAGTTTCCCAGCAAACCAGCACAAGTTCTCAGTCAGACTTATTTGTACGGCTCAAATGACAAATTGAAGGATTCTAAAGAGCATTCCACAAACCAGTGTGTGACTTCATTCTGGCTTTATTCTTTTCTTACATACATTTTTCGTTTTTTTTTGGGAATCTATTTCAAATAATCATACAGGGACACAGCATCTTAAAAAAACATTTTTCTCCCACACAAAACCTGTTTTATACATGAAAATGTTGAAAAAGTTTCTGACTTTAGACAGAAGTTATAGAGTTATATAATATCATCATGCCAGTCAGGAAGAAATAGTCCCAAATATATGACTTGTTAAAGCAACAGTGCATATTATGTAATGACATCTAGTGGCAAAGCAGCATATTTCAATCAACTTAAAACCTCTACCTTATTATCTCCTCCTGAGAGTGTAATATGGAGGAACAAAAACAAAAAAAACAACAAAGCATTTTGAGGCTTCTGTAGAGGGTTTCATGGACTGTTTTTACACATCAATGACTTTTTCTAAAGAAATGAAAAGACAGTGGACTTGGAAATCCTGGAAGGGTCTTGGAATGGTCTGAAGGCAGAGGTGGATTTACTGAAGAGGCCATCTGCTCCATCCAGAGTCTGATGAACTAGAAGCTGTCAGGCCAGCTGTCCTCTGATCTGTCCTGGCTTCTGGTTAGCCTTCAGCCAAGCAAAGGTAGCTGATGCCAGCTGCTTAGCTCAGCTTTGCCCCAGGACCCTTCTATGTCAGCCCAGAGCAGGTCACAGTGGACGGTCAGTACAACTAACAGCAAACCAGCCATGTTAGCTTTTAAGAAAAAGAAGGGATGTGAAATGTGTGTGAAGCTCCCCACCTTGGCCCCCCATTTTTACGTGGGGTAACAATGGAGAGTGACTCACTTTTGGAGTGTACCCTAGTGGTCATTTGAGGAACTGTAAGTTTTCTATGCTGACAAAGATTAAGTTGGATTGGTAATTTCCAATTTAACATTTGTTACAAGGGCCACTATCAAATTGGAATTTATAGATGGAAAACTAACATCATCTTCCTATAGCCTATACTTCTTCTTTCCAGTTGGTTTGAATATGAATCAGCTGAATCTGTGCTTGTTTTGACACTGCTATCACATTCTATATACATTTATACATTTTATAGTACAGCTAAACCTGAAATTTTGCGGTCTAGTCCATGTTGCATAATACTGAAGCATCAGTCATATGTTAATAAGTTAGTTAGTTAGCCACATGCTAACTGTTGCAACTGGACCATCACTTCTTATTGTCATGTTATTTGTAATGAGAACATAAGTGTGACTGATGTTTTGTCCTTCTGATATGTATCCAGGCATGGTTTTATTTGTAACACCTGCACTCATTTAAGAGGGCCTTTATTGTGACAGCGTCATATATAAGGGTTACAAACAGTATTTTATTGATGAAATCAAGAGAAAACTATTGAAGACTCAGATTTGGATTACTTTATTTGTCGTACAGTATGTAAGGTTATGAATTGCTAGAAATAAGTTTTAAGAGTTAATGAAAATAATTATCTCTCTCTTTGAAATATGGTTTTGGAAAATATCTTTCCACAGATAGAAAAAAATAAAAAATACAGTTCATGGCATTCATGAAAGTTTCAATAATTTTCACTAAAGAGATGATGAAAGCAGATGAAATGGAAACAAGGTAAAACACAAGCTTGGATCAAGTTAAAAATAAATTCAGCCCTACAAAAGGTCACAAATTCCCAATTTTCTAATTTGGATAAAGGCCTGCTTGCTGAGCCTCAACAGGATGTTATTACCCTCTGGTTTTTGTGAGGCTTAAATGAGCCTGGCTGTTTTAATAAACAGATGTTCATATGGTATTGATCTTTTCTACTAATTTCCCACCAAATTTCCCCTAAGTATTCTTGTAATTCTTTTAAACCTAATGGCAAGGTCATGGTATTCCATGCTGTGTGCTGTACAATATGAGCTCTTTGCAAATACTAATATCCCAAAGGTTACTGGAGTGAATTAAACTTGAATTTTTCTTTCACGGTCTATCTGGCAGCACTGTATTTAATTAAGATGTGATCTCTTGATTTATCTCTCAGAAAGAAAGTGAGTATCTTGTACTATGTCAAACTCCTTGTGCAGTATTTTGGTAGAAGTACCTTTGACTTCATTTACACAAAAGGGTTCAAGTGGCCCAATTCAGAGTTGTTGTTTTTTTCTCCTACATGGCAGGACATAACCAGTGAGTGTGTAAGTAGTACAAAAGGACATGGATTCAAATGTTAACTGCTGGGTTTTCTATTATATGTAGTAATAAATAAGACATGGATTTGTATCTGCCATCTATCACCTGGTTCCCACTTGTGTTTGTGCACTGATGTGGTTCGTCCAGAAGTCCCATAGGAACCTCTCTAATCTCTGAAGCAGTTGCAAGACCCCCTTCTCCCAGTCTTTTCTGGAGCATTATTTGCCTCCTGTGAAACTGAAAATTTCAGCATGGATTACTTGCAGGCTTTTGAAAAACAAGCTTCTTTCAAATGTTTAACTGTGTAGTGAAACTCTGCAAGTGCAGGCTGCTGTAAGAAGAGTTTCTCTGAAATGACAGAAATGAGTTAGCATTAGCGAAATTAACATTGTTAGCATTTGCATCAAGTCAGTCCGTTTATAAAGAACAGTGTTCTTTGCTTTTGTTGAGCACCAGAGGGCATATTCCTTATTTCAAATGGATTGATGGAAGACAAGTGGAAAGAGGGCGTAAGCGGACAGATTTGATTTTCTCTGTTGATGCGTCTCAGATGTGCTTGAAAATGCGATGGTGTCGAGTGACATAAATACAGCTGGACAGTCTGTGCTCTTTCTCTTTTGCTTTAAAATAAACCTAATCTGTTGCTGACTTTAAAAAAAAAGCCTCAGAAAGCAATGGCTTGAAAAAAAAGATTGTTTTTTTTTTCACAACTTTAGGAATAATGACACTGACTTGTAACGTCCGCTGTAGCCATTAGCCTTTACCAACCAACAAAGAACATGGTGGTATGAATGTGCATAGAACATGGAACACTGAGGATGTGAGTCAATGTGCTAATGGATATACTGCAGGTTCTTACACATCTTCTACCTCAGCTGCATCTATTTCACGTGGCTGCATTCACTGAAAATAGGGTTAGGGTAGGGTTTAATTTAAAATACCTTGCTGGCTAACTTTTTCTGGGTCAGTAGTCAAGCTGATCTACACTGTTGCCACACTGTTTCTCCAGTTGGTTACCAATATGAATGCAAATATCAGATATGGGTCACTTTTAAAAGATGATCTGAGAATCTCATTTTAAAAAAAAAGAAAAAAAAAGGAAATCAAATACAGGCAATGAATTGGAATGGAGCCTGCCCAAGCACCACAAAACATGACGCATAAGATGGCAACATGCACATTCATCTGGGCTTTGCAGATCTGGACCTTTTTGGTCTTTTCTCCACAGAAGTAGCTTTCCTTTGTTATTCAAGGAAAGGTCTGACGGGATCATCACTCACAAAGCCATCAGAGCTAATCTGCTCCTTATCGGAAACAAAACCTTGAATTTCTTGTGAGGTTCAACATGTCAACATTCTTTGTTCCTATCACACTGAATCAGCGCCTTACATCTTCTCTGTGCAGAGGTCTTTTGGCCACTTTACCTACATCATGTCAGACATTAAGGGATATGTGTGTAGCTTCTTTGCTTTAGAGCCATGTTATGTAGGCCTACACTCGGCAGCATTGCAGCTGTACCATAGCTGTTCTGAAAATGAGGTAAAACTAATGATCAGTATTGCTTATTTTGTTATGTTGCTTAAGTGGTCATGTTTGCAAAAACCCAGACTCGTGCTGCCATCCATCAGAAAGAAAAATAAAATAGCAGAACTGTTGTGGCAGGCTGAAACAACCATGAAGACCTGCAGTGTGACTACAGCCAACTACGAAACAGTGCAAAAAAAAGACAGAACCTCAGCTTTAGCCACACTTTAATTCACCCCAAACCACTTTGCACTCAGCATTTCACCTTCATGCATGTCTTTGGTAGTTTCCCAGACATGCTTTTGTTGCAGACGTTTTCAGCTATGCTCAGAGTCAAGACTGAGGCTCCAGGACGACCAGGGAGAGGCTATCTTACTGTCAAAACAACTACCCCGATCAATGATGGCCACTTCTGCCCTCTGCCTCTCCCCCAGACGCTCTCATTCCTCGCCTCAAGGCCTTTTAGCCTCTAACCAGTTGTCTCCTCTGTCAACATCCCTCACTTGTCATGCATACCATTTTCAGAAACAATTCTGTTCTTGTCTCATTTTTCTAATTTACATTCACAGTTACCAAACTGACTCACCAGTGACACCATTATTATATTAGTGTATTATTATGGAGCACAGGAATGTGGATCCAAATAATACTTCTGTGACAAGATAATAACAATGTAAGAAAGCACAGGAGGTTGAATGCATGTTTTCACAGAAATCCAACTGAGCAAATAGTTGAAAGGAGAAATATTTGATACAAAAGTCAACAGTGCTTATTAGTCACTTGAACTCATGTTATTGAAAAGTAAGGAAAGTGAGAAACATTCTGTTAAAAAAAGGTACAGCTTTGCTGGTGACCAAGCAAATGATAAGAAATGATAACCTTCACAGTGAAAGTCAAACTTTATGGCAAGTTCCTTCATGATGCTAGAAAAATGCATGTGGTGGTGGGGTGTGGTTCTGTTCAGCTGCAGAGGGGAGGTGACGCAGCAGCTCAGGAAACAGCACTTGTGAGGGACAGATAGGCACACCTGTGCTGCATGTGCCAATCAAGGTCCCTCTATTTAAGTAGCCACTCTGGCTCCAGGGACCGCCAGGTCAGCTACTGGTGTATATATGTGCATTTGAAAATTGACAGTTTGCTGTGGTGCTTTCTGTGCAAACGCTACCCACAGAGCATAAAATTGCTATATTTGCAACTGAACAGGGCTGCACATGTCAGCATGACACAACAGCCCCTGGTAGTCCTGGGCCAGGTGCTGGCAGAGGTTGTAGTGGCAAACCGAGAACAATAGAAATGCAACCTCCCTCAGCGGGAGCAACTGCAGGAACAGGGTGAAAAGCAGATGCAAGTGCTGGAGGAGCTGATTTCCAGGTCAAAGACCTGAGTTCTGTGACCCACTGGATCTCCAGCCAAGTCCACTTCCAACCATCAAACTCCAGCAGATGATCCTGGAGTACAACCCACCTGGCTTCCTAGAAGGGCTCTGCAACTCCTACCACTCCTGAGATGCAGAGGCACAGCTCTCTCGCTTCCAGGAGCAGCTTGGGGGAGTTTCCCTGACCTGCGTTGAGCCATCTTGGACAGGATGGGATTCTCCCCTGAAAAGAATCGCCACTGCTTCTGCAACAATGCCCCTATCCCTCTGCTTGAGAAAATCCTGATACTGAAGCAGTTCATGGCAGGAGTTCTGACCAGGACATCAGAATGGGTGCGCTGCCATTGATGAGAGGCTGTGATTTTGGCTATCAACCAGGTAGTGGACTACCTGGCTGTCCACCACGGAGGACATCTGGAGAACAGCCAGTCAAGAACCACCACCCACCTGGTCCCTGCGCCACGGAGAAGTCCACCGACGTCAGCCATCTCCTACTCACTATTCTACCACAAACCATCACCCTCTCCACCAGAGACCAGCTGCTGCAGGTTTGGTTTCTGACCCAAAGACGGCTCCCCAGATGTCGCAGCAGGAGAGTTGGCGGTTCTGGCAGTCCGGTCTCCTGTGCAGCAAATGTCCTCTCAAAGGGGTTGGTCAGGTGGACCAGGTGGCTGGTGTGTCAACCTCCTCCCTGAGCCTGGGAGGGACATAAAGTATTCCAGTAAGGATAAAAGGCAGTACACACCAGGATATGGTAGACTCAGGCTGGACACTGATCCATCAGAATACTGGTTTGGCCCAGGGCTCTGGTGGAGGCATCTTGGGAAGAAATCCGGTGTGTTCATTGTGATTTTCAAAAATATCTCATTGTGCTGGTGAGAATCATTTTCAAGGGCAAAAAGCATAGGATTAAGATTGTGGTTAGCTCCGGCCCTGATCTTGGGAACCGATTGGCTGGTTTTAATAAACTTGTGGGACAGTGTGTGGGGGTTTGATCATGATGAATTCATATTAATCATGTTGAGACTCTCCCGGGCTTGATGGTGCATACACAAGAGAAAAACTGTTCTGGAAGAATTTAAATCAATGTTAGAGTTGGGAGTAATAGACAAATCCCACTGTGCTTGGTCTAGCCCCATCGTTCTGGTGACCAAGAAGGATGCATCTATACGCTTCTGTGTGGATTACCGGAAGGTTAACGAGGTCTCATATTTTCACGTCTACCCTGTGTTCTAGGTCAGCCAACTTCTAGACCAACTCAGCAGGGCTTGTTTTTTCACAACACTGGATTTTACCAAAGGCAACTGGCAGATTTCCTTGACTCCAGAGTCTGGGGGGGGGACCTTCTCTACTCCATATGGTTTGTACCAATTTGTGATACTTTCCTTGTTCAGTGCCCCAGCCACCCTCCAACGCCTCATGGACAGGGTGCTGTGTCCACATGCTGCATATGCAGCCACCTACCTGGATGATTTTATCATCCATAGTGACACCTGCAGCGGGTTGCTGAGGCAGGCTGGGCTCACCCAGTTGGGTTGTGGACAGGTGCAGCCACAGGTTGAAGAGACTGCAGCAATTGCAGCCTGTCCACAACCCAAGACCAAAAAGGAGGTCAAGTGGTTTTTGGGGCTGAGCAGCTAGTTGTAACAGAGGGTTTGTTCTAAACTTTGTGGACCTCACCAGCCCCCTGACTGACCTGACCAGAAAGGGTGCCTCAGATCTGGTCCAGTGGAGGAGTGGTGCCAGGGGCCATCTGAGAGGATAAAACAGGCCAGCTGTGGGAAGCTGCTGCTTCACACACCCAACTTCTCTCTCTCTTTGTCCTGCGGGTGGACACATCGGACAGATGGCTGGAGGCGTTTTTGTGCCAGCAGGTCCAACCACCCATACTATACCTCAGTTGGAAACTGTTGGAACAAGAGTTGAGGTATGTTATGGTGGAGAAGGAGTGTCTTGCGATCTGGTGGGCAGGGGAGCCCTTCAGGTATCACTCATGGGACACCCATTCACCCTCTGTTTGGCTCTGTAGTGGCTCCACTGCATGAAAGATGCCAACGCCCGGATCACCCGGTGATATTTGGCTTTACAGCATTTCAAGTTCAAGGTGGTCTATAGGGCGGGGGAGCAGATGGCGGTGGTTGACTTCCTCTCTCGCTCACAGGGGAGTTGTGTTGGCCAGATTACTCGCTGGCTTAAGGCCAGCATTGGGGTATGTGATGGTGGGGTGTGGTTCTGTTCAGCTGTGCAGGAGAGGTAACACAGCAGCTCAGGAGTATGGAGTTAGAACAGTCTCAATATTCACAAATGCGCAGGACAAGATTCACACATGTATTTCTGATGCACTCACAAATGTAACTTGATTTACAAATGGCTTCTGGTCTGTGGACTTTGCTGCATTTGTGTGTGAATTTTGAGACTCCCCTGACGTGCCTCAACTCACAAATACATTTTTTTTAACACAAAATGATCTGCAAACAATCAATCAATCAATCCTTGTTTCAGCCTGTCATAAGAACACACCCCATTTGGGAAATGATTTGCTCATAAGCCAATCACATTAAACTATTCAAACAGTGCTAACCCAGACAGAACACATACATCTGGCCGATATTGGCCATAAGACAGTACATTGGCCCGCTACACACAACATGTGTGCTGGAGCAGCTTTAGCTCAACAGGTTGAGTAATAGTCTATCACTTAGTAAGTAGTGGGTTGATTCCAGCCCTGCTTTTTATTTTATTTTATTTTTTTAGCACAGGTTTATAATCATCAGTCCATGGTATTCTCACTTTTTTTTTCTTTTGCTACAAGGTATTTGCTTGTTTCAGCAATCTGTTGTTAAATCTAACATTTTTACTTGAATTTTGTTCATGCACTGCACCAGTGACGTGTTTTGAGGTTCATGGCTGGTGAGGCACTGACTCCATCAGAATCAGATTTACAAATATATGAACCCAACAGAGTAGATTATTCACCGTTTGATCAGCAGCACTCAGTGTGTTATGTTTCATATCTCATATCAGCATTCTTTACACATACAAACTGTAGCCCACAAAGCACATTTCATGAAAAACAAAATATTATGGTCTTACCCTTACTTATAAATGAAGTCCATGCACTTATCCTTCTGGACAAAAATGTCTATGACTTTTTTGTAGAAGTCTTCCTTGGCTTCTTTAAGTTTTAAAAGTCTATCCATCTCATTCATCATTGACACTTGCTCTGCAGCTGCAGAGTATCTCTGGGCTCACTACTGCCTTCTACAATGAGGTGAGTGCCTCTTCACTGCCGTTGTAAGATCGCTGACCAGACAAAACAGGTCATACACACATATTATATAATAAATAAACTGTGGAAAATCAGGGGGCATATATGAAAAAAATTTGATTGGCAACATGCTCTCATTGCATGACAGAGCACAGTTTGTGAAGGATTGCGCAATCCAAGGTGAGGCTCATTTTGCTGCTGCCTCACCATGCACCTCTTTCCCTTATTGGAACGGGAAATGCGAAAATTCAATTTAAGTTAAATGGAAAATTAGTTTATAGTTCAAAGCACTGGATAAATATAACCATTTGATTTATTTGTTTTTTATATATTTTATTCTTTCCATGATGAAAAGGGAGCCTCTGCCTCTGCATGTCACTGTACTGCATATATTCTGTAGCGCCTGGTGATGGCTTTATGAGCAAATTATGATATCTGGTCAAGGTATTTTAATTTTATATGATAGCAGTACTTGATAAATTATGTAGAAAAAAAATATGTTTGTCTTGTTATTTTTCACATTCATAAGGTCATTTGATAACATGAGTGTCTGAATCTTAATTATGCAGGCGAGGACAGTGTCATCTGCATTTGAAATCTGGAATATTTTCTCTCAGAAGTGAAGTCGTCAACACAAAACCATACAATAAGGCACCTATTTAAGTGAAAAGTTAAGCTCTTTTCTGCCTGTTTCTCTCATCATGCAGCAAGCTGTAAAGAAAAAAAACAACCCTTCATTAATACAGGCAAGTATGAATCCAAATCCCTCAAAAGCTTACACCAGCATTTTAGATTATGCTCACAAACATCATGAGCAGGTGGGAAATTTGAGTGTATTAAAGGAGTGAAAAAATGGTGTAACTAAAGATGTTATTTAGCTGGTGTGGTTGGAGTTCACATTTAGGACGGCTGTCTAAGATATTATTGCTGTAGGCCAAACAGAACGTAACTAGAGTAAAAGTAAAAATGCTTTGTAAGGGCTGTGATTAGAGCAAGGAAAGAAAAACCTGCAGGAGCGCAGCAAAGAGGTTGAACTCAGGGTGCTGCCTGACAGGAGGCTTCCTTGAGGCAGACGGAGATTCTTGGCTGTGTGTCCAGGAGTAAACACACTCTTGTCAGCAGTGATGGAGAGGTCTTGCAGAGGGCAGGACTTTATAAAGAAGAAGCAGTGCAGCAGTGTCGAGACTAAAGTTAAGGTGGCGGGCCGGGATCCAAGTGAGGAAGTCAGGGAGGGTAGAGGAGATGCGTACCTTGACCTTAGCACCAAAAGATGAGAAAAAAATAAAACATGCACCTCAAGAAAATGACTCAGGATTGTAGATGATGTTGTGTGGATCAGCATAAAGGGAAAAAAGAACAGAAAGAAAAGGGTCGGGTGGGGAGGGGGGTGGGGGAGGGAGGGTGGGGGTGGTGATCATATATATGAGTGTCAGTGGCATACAGTAACAAA
>JBAMYA010044052.1:0-12802 GCA_037176975.1 Arrhamphus sclerolepis | reverse complement strand
AAGTACAGGGTTTATCTGATGTTAGCCTTTCATAAAATACTGTGTTAACGAGGTCAAGTCATGGTTTGCATTATTTGTGTGTTCATATTTCATTGTAGCTCCTAATGAGAGTCTCTGCTGCTGTTTTGCTGCTCTCTCTCTCTGTTGCGACTAATTCTTTGTATTCGTTGAATGCATTAGCTCCTATTTTCTGATCTGCTTGCTTTCCCATGGTGGTGTGTGGTTATTTATTTACTTATTTATTTACATTAATATTTAAATTATTTAAAAGATTGGTCATCAAAGCTAATGACAACTCATCATGTTCTTGCAAGTGCAGTAAAAGCTTCCAAACACAGGCAACTCCACAAAAACAAAACCCTCTGTATCACATAAACTCCTTCACTTAGCACAGCACCAACACGGACCCTCCAAAGAAAGTGTTCAGAAAACTGCAAGCACATTGCAGGAACAGATGAATCATTAGTCTATCACTGTCACAAGCTAACCTCAGTAGGACTAAGCTCTCCAAGTGAAGCCAGACAGTGATTGGAGTCACCATTGGTGACTGTCATCATACTTTCTTTCTTCTTTTTCCTCTTTCTTTGGCTTTCCCTTTAGGATTCAGCCTAGGCAGGTCATCCATCTCCACCATAGTTGACCGTCATCACACCAACTAGTTGTAAATTTAGAGCAATAATTCTTTTACTTTGATGTTTTAGCTAAAAATAGTTAGCCCTGGAGCCCGAGTACATGAATTTTCTCTTGTAATCTCATAATTCTTGGAAAAATCCAGCTGTCTCACAAGGTAATAAGAAAAAAAAAAACCCTCTTCAGCAGTTTTGACTAGCTTTGTGTGTCCCTCGTTGAAGCAAGGACAGCAGTGGGTGTATGTGGACAGTCTTTGTCAGAGGGGGAGTAGAGAGTGGCTGTAACAAATTAGGGGTAATGCGGGGATAATTTGTGTTTTCACATATTCAAAAGAAGGCAAAGGAGTAACTTTATAGTTAAAGCATTTTTAAGACACTGATACGTGACATAAGCAGGGGCGGTGGCAGACATTGTGAACATCTGGGGCTAAGCCCAGAATAACTAGAAGGGCCAAAATTCTTAGCCGGGAGAGAATTTTGAAAAAAAAAAAACACCCCTTATATGCACAGTTGCTGCGTACCACTAAAAGATTCAGTTGTGGTACGCAGTACCAGGAAGATGGGATAGCGGCTGCTTGCTATAAAGCCTGGTGGTCCCCTCTGTGCCCAACCATTGTTGTACCACACTTTTATTGTCTTTAAGTTTGTTGCAAAATGTCCTAATTAAAATCAGTAGTAAAATAAACAGTTGTGTTATTTATGATACAGAACAGCTCAGAAAAGAAACTGCGTATGAGCAAACTACCGGTCAGGAGTATGAGTGCGCATGTCCGTCTACTTCCGAAACGCAGTGGTTTCTATGGGGGTGGCTGCATTTGATTTAATGCACTGGGACATTTTCCACAACTGGTCCACACACATCAAGAAACACTGCTTGCGCCGGGACAGGGCAAATAACAAATTACACCAACAAAATTCATCACATTCTTGTGATTGGCTGAAACACTTCAACATGATTTAAATATCTGTCAGTTATCATCTACAGACATTTTAAATAAAAGCGGTAAGAAACACTACAAAACAGTCAAAAATGTTTTTTGTAAAAGTAATAATGCAAAAAAAAACAACTTTTTTGTTCAAAAGAAAAGAGGAATACTGAAGATGGGTTACGACAGAAAAACACCCATTTTGAACAAGCTGACCTCATGATCTGTTCTTAGAGACTTGAATTCTGAATATTTAACACTGTTTCAATTAAAAGAAATAGTTTGCCATATTGTCAAGTTTTTTCATTCCTGCCAACTCCATAGGCCTAAAGGTAGCCTACAGTAAAATATTGAAATGTTTTTATTTGTTTGGGTTTTGACTTTGCTATTTTAAAATGCATGAAATGAGAGAGAGATGAAGAATTTTGGCAAGAATTTAAAGCTATTTTCATCCCTGCTTATATGGTGTTTTTTTGGCGATTCATAAGGGAATTAGCAAAATTAAGACTTAACATATGAGTGCAACGAAGGTTATGAAAGTTTCAAGTTGCTATCTAGTTGTAATTCATTCTGCAAAATGGCAGCATATAACAACAGAACTGGTACAGAAACTCTTAACTCTTAACACAACCTGCTTTTGTGGCAAGCAGTGGTGACACTCAACTAACTAAATACTTAATTAAAGACCCAAATAAATTAGAATCCATAACTTTAAAACGTTTTAATTATTTAAACATGCTCTAGATTATTATATTTAAACCGGGACGTCTTTCATAGTTTAACTGACAGCACTCAAAGTAAATACTGATTTAAGTATACATTTTGGATTTTCAGTTTGAAACTGAGCTGAGCTTAAATGAGGCTCCATAAAATCACATTTCATTGATAATATACTTTGATTAGTTAATCAATGGTCTTACCATCTGAATGAAAGAATTAAAGTTGTCAGACAATGATTTGAGCACTGCTTTATGAAGAAAATACTGAAACACTACAATACTAAACTCCCAATAAAATGTCTGGATGTCATTATTGTATTGTAGCTGATAATAAGAATAGCAGCAGACCAATGGATAGATTTTAAATCTCAATCTCATTCATGGTCTTACAAAACAGTAGAACTGTGGAAAATAAATATATGATTGTTGAATTTAGATGAAATCTATTTGAGCTGCAGATGGATCTGCTAACATTGACTAGCCAGCCATAGAAAAAAAACCTTCTGTAGAGAAATTATAACTTACTTTTTGTGCTTTCTAGATATTCTCCTCATGTCCATGTGTCTGAGAAGGGAACTGATCTCAGATGAAAAAACAAGAAAAAGAAAAAAAAATGACCTCAGAGACGTTTGCTGAATCGGGAAAAATAACTTTATGTTTGAGTACCAGTCGATAGTTGTTGTTAACCAGGAAAACCTGGAGTCGACTTTCAATGGTCTGAACATTCTTTTATTGATCAAGTGAATCAGTGAATCAATAGAAGCAGAGCAGGTGGATTAATAGTGAAGCAACTCTGTAGTCTTATTCAGGTAATGATTTTAAACTTATTAAAATGTTCTGTAGTTTCTGATTGTATGTGATGCATTTGAATGCATCTAGGGCTGAGGCAGGCCTGTGATTGGATGATAAAGACAAGGAGGCGGGACATGAGTCTGAATGACCGTTTTTTTGTTTCTTTTTCTTGAGTGATGGTATTGATGTGGGGGAGAGAAAGGTTAGAGCCACAGCTGTTACCGTTGCTGTGACGTTGTTGTTGTTACAACCTTTAATTAAAGGGGGACTTAGGAACTTTTTAGGCTTAATGACGTCCATGAGCAAAGTAAAACAGATCTGGGGATTTAAAGGAAAGATCCAGGGCTCAAGCCCCCAAGGCCCACCCCTCCCGCTGTCTATGGACATAAGTGATTTCACTGATTTGTAAAGCTGACAGCTTTCGGTCACTCAGACACAGGCAACTTTTACAATGATGGTCATCATTCAGACCTAGGACAGCGACAGAGATACAATATTTGTCACTCACACAAAAGCAGAGCATATATATGAAGTAAGATATGATGTTTGTTTCTTTTCAGAGTCAGACTTTTTTTTAAATGTGTCCTTTTGTCATAAAAATTCATATTAACCTGTTAAACATGTATTTGTGTAAAACATACAGGTGAGGTATGGGGATTTTATTTCACTTGAAGTAGTTTTTTTGTTTGTTTGTGACCTGTGTGAGGAATCTGTAGGATTTCTCTGTAGAGCAGGTTGTTTCTTAATTTTAGCGCCATGCTCAGTGTTCCTAGGAGTTGTCTGGGGTAGTGACCCCAGGTGGGGTTTCTCAAAGCAAACTGGTGGAACAGGACACATATTGGATGGAGAAAAAAAAATCCAAACAAAGAGCCAAACATTCCTCGCTCTGATTCAGGTCAGGGTGTGATGTGATACTGAAAGCAGCCAAAGGTGTGGGACTCAGCATTCCAACCCTTGGTTGCTGAAAGTGGCTCTTGGAACATGAAATGTCACCCCTCTGAGCTTGTTGTGAGTAACATTGAGAGGTATCACCTAGATATAGTCACGCTCCTCTCAATGTGCCAATCTCCAGAAAGGGCTCGACCTTATTCCACTCTGTAGCTGAAGGTACTCAGGGTGAGAGGTGTTGGGTAGCAGTGGACTTACTTATAGCTACTCAACCCAAAGGCTGTATATTGGGTTTTTCCACAGTAGATTAGAGGGTGGCTTTCTTGTGTGTTTGGGTCAGGGAATGGGGTATAATTGTTGTTTGCATTTGTGTGCAAACAAAGAGTTCAGAGTAGCCAGCCTTCTTGGAGTCCTTGGTGAAGGTGCTGCTAAAGGGAATATCATTGTTCTGCTGAGGGACATCAACACTCACACGGAGAAAGACAGAGCACCCTGGAGGTATTCTGTTGTTGCACTTCAACACTATTCACAGTTTATATATGTTACAAAAAAACTAAGGTTCTACAGAAGAGCATTCGGCACCAGGACTACCTGGGCTGCAACAAGATGATCAACTTTATAGTTGTATATTCAGACTCATGGCTGTATTGGCTGGATGAGGTCCAACTTGACTTCCTTATGGCTTTGTGTGTTGTGGGTCTCTTCTACAACACCACATGGACACTGGGAAACAGTGCCTCAGGAGCAGCAGAGAAAAAGGACTGGTTCTGATTAAAGGGGAATCACAGTTTTCAGTCTCCCTAATAAGGTCCGTGCAGAAGGGCTGGAGAGTCCAATTGGCTGTCAAACTTCAAATAGAGGAGGAACAATATGAGTTGTGGGATGGCTGGTGGAATGCTGGACCAAAGGGGCTGTAGGAGTTTGTTGAACCTGTCCACATGTGCTTTGTAGACTTGGAGAAGACACTTAACTGTGTCCATTAGGGTATTCTCTGGGGTACTCCAAGATCTGTTGCTACAGGCCATTTAGCTCCTCGGTGAGTGATAGGGGTCTTGTTTTATGCAAAAATGCAGCACATTTATGTGCACCATAGTGCCATCGGTGCAAGCAGCAAGACCCCTGAGCCATTAGGATACCTGCATGCACCAAGTCAAATCAGCTGTGAGAGTAAGATGAGAGAGTGGAAGTTACTGCTCCAGAATTGGTTAAATGATGAAATGAAAGCATGTTTTGTTGAAATGGTTTGTTAAGTGACAGCCTGTGTTCTGACTTATATGCACAGGGGCCACTTCTAGTTTTTGTCAGATCTATACCACTTTGCTCTAGTTTGATTTTGTTCTTGACAATTTAGTCTGTTGCAACATTCACTTCATTTTTCATCCCTTTCTCAAAATTTCCAATCTCTTCCTCTTTCCTTTCCTTCCTAACCCATATCAGATCTTCAAACCAAATGCAATCTCTTTTTTCCTATCCTTGCACCTTCTCTCTCTTTCATTTGTTCTTGCCGTTCCTCAATTGTGAGGTCAGCAAAGGTTGCATTATTGATAGACATCTCTATCTGTGGCATCTGCTCCTTCTCGCACTCCCCCTCCCTTCTTCATCTTCTCCCCCTTCTTCCTCGCTCAGCGTGCGTTTGGTCTGATGCAGCTTGGCAGGTACTTAGGCCAGCATCAATCTTTCATACAAACACTATAAGCACACACACAGCCGTGCGCATCAACACACAGCAGCCCTCCCAAAATGTTTGTGCATAGAGCGCATAAGAGCAGAGGGAGGCCATAAGAGGGGTGGTTGTAAAAATAACTTTTCCTCCCCCTGCCTTACTTCTTGCCTCTCTGATTTTCATCCAACGGAGACTTTGACAAACGTTAGACTGCCATGAAACCCTGATCCATTTTCACTGTGACTCCACTTCCGAAATAAAAGGGCAGCCTGAAACCTGCATCTAAGATGACAGAGTGAGTAGAACAAATGTGACGATAGCCCCACAGAAGAACAAAACCTCTCAAAAAGTCTGACATCCATCATAACACAGCTGTGAAGCCTTTCCACTTGCACTTAAGCATTCAAAGCGCGTGAATTCAAAGAAAAAAGAAAAGAAAAAAGACCAAATCATGAAGTGAAAACACTGACCTACATTCCAGCATATTTAATGTTTCTCTGTTTCACTGCAATTCATCTGTTTACTGCCAGAACCAATTTCAACACGTCGTTCCTCACACAGACAGAAAGATACAGAAAGGAATCAAAAAGCACAAGTGGGTTAGCTTGTGGACGGACCTGTGACAATGGCAGCAGAAGCAAGGAGAAAGCAGGTGCTGATTTGAATGCGCTGACACATGTTTGATGCAATGAGCTGACAGACCCCATCAAAACACCAGAAAACCCTTGCATGTGAACTGACAGGTGAGTGAGGACAGGAGCAGGCGCACTCTCAGAACAAATCGTTCGTTTGAACCAGGCAGACAGTGCATATGCTATACAAAAGGTTAATCACATAACATAACCTACTGGAGGGAAACAGCACAGCTGTCGCCCTCTTTTGTGCTCGTGAGCACGTGAATTAAGTAAAAATCTCAGGTACAAATCCTGGCAGTCTGACAAGACACAGCTGCAGTGAGCTTGGGCAGATAATGAAATCAAAGGGTCATCGTTTCCTAGGACATTCTGCATCTTAATTGTCAAGTTCAAGTGCCTCTGTGTAGTTAAACATATAGAAAAAAAAACACAATTAGCACCTCACCTTGAAAACAAAAGGGAAAGCAGCTCAGCAGATCGATACGTTTAGAAATGTCAGCGTATTGATTTTTTTTTTTTTTTTCTACAACACATTTGAAAATTGCTTGCTTGCTTAAGCATGTATATGCCACAATCAAATGCTCAACCTATTCAAGGAGCTCCCTTCAAGTTGGAAGACAATACCAAGGAAGCCCCGCGTTATAGCACTTCATCTAAACTGAAATTTGCCCTAATATTGCCACAATATTTCACACATCAAGCAGCATAATGAGAGTAACTTTATTGATCACTGAGGGGAAATTGCTTTTCGTTACAGTTGCTACTACACAAAAATGCTTTTAAAAAGTACTATGATTACTAATCTAAGTACAACAAATTAACCTAGAATAGTCAACTTATACTCAAAAGTACAGTATAGAAATATGAATGGTATATGGTATATAACATATACCATATGGAATGGTATATAAGCTTGGCCTCAGCTTTAGAAAACACTTATCTTTGTTGTTGCTGTTCTGACACATCAGCGTAAATATAGCTGACTGTGGCACCAAGGAGACTGCAGGCTACTCGCCGATTTAATCTTCCTTTCAAGATTTTATCCTCGTGTCTTAGCAGTGCGAGTGCAATCAAATTCACCTGGTCCCACCAGGACAACCTCCAAATAATTTTACTACATGCTCAAGATATTTCCAGAAATTAAGATAAATGTCACTAAAATCATTATAGGAAGGAATCAGACCCCTCAGATGACCATTGCTCTGTCCCCCATAGAAAACCACAGAATGGCAATAAGCAGTGCACTAAATTACAGTTTGTAGAGAAAATGATTAGCTTAAATGTTGCCTTTGGATGTCTGCATAACAATGACAGCTAGTATTTGTCTCATATCTTTCTTTGTCATGAAAGCCGTCAGTAACTTAACTAAGTCAGCCCTAACCAAACCCTCATGTGCTGCAATTGGATTTTATTGCGATGAGGAAAGCAAGAAGGGAAAGGATGGGTTTGGTTTTAGGAGTGATGATGGATGGTTGACAACGGGGAAAGAGAATAAGCAAGACTTAACAGTGAGTGGATGCCACTTAAAAAATGGAGAAAAGAGGGGAGAAGAAGCTATTCTGAGACAGGTGCAGGCAGAGAGCAGATGGCTGGCGAACACATTCAAGGCTACAATGAAGGCAGTGAAACACAGAGGCTAAATTTATGGCTCCATTCTTTTAAGCCAGCAGTCCCGCGCAAGATTTTATAATGCTGATCTAACATTAGCTTCTTGCCAGAGGCTAAATAATCAAACCATGCACAGAGGGGAGGAGAGAGCTGTGGTGAGACACATGAACACAGACAAGAAACAGCACTTATGAAAACTTTCTGTCATTTCCTGCCTTTGTCCTGAAATGGACTATCATTCCTCGGATGATCCTGTTCTTCGTCAATTATACTGTTGTTTTAGGTCTGAGTGCAACCAGACAGACTCTGTTCATGGTCAAAGTAAATTATTATTATTATTTGCTCCCATCATTCTTTCCTTTTCTACACTGTCGTCACGAGACATTGTTTCATCTCTCTTCGCTCACTACCTTACCTTACACACACATATATTACATAAATGGAACATTGGCAATATAGTCACATTCTCCCATGCTAAAGTCTTCCAAAACAGATATTTCAAAAAAACATCGAACTTCATACCACAACAGCCTGTCACTACATTGTTGGAGTGTAGCAAACACTGCCAGCATGCACACGGTGACATTAAATGGAAATGGAGTCTCACCATTTTACTAAAGGCAGCCTTTGAAAAGCTCTGACATGGAGAGGGCAAGGTGATTACTTTTACTTTCTTTTTTTCCCCCCAACAAGTCATAATGCAGATGCCAGTGTTAATACACTGTTACACCTCAGCTGAGTGGGCAACAGAGTCTGGGGCACTTTATATCAGGGAATAGACATTATTATAAATAACTGCACAATCCTGTCTTCATTATTTTTGGGCTGTAAGCAGTCAGCCATACGGTGGCATCCTAATGCCTCATGCACATGTGATGTTATAGAGACCATAAAAACGCATTGAATTGTATTAATATCGTCTACCTTTTCTGTAGATACGCTCCTCGTCTTTTTCTGCAGTGTCTTTTCACAAGAAAAATCTGACTCTGGTTTCATTTTCTCTAGAGAAGGGGATAACAAACTAGCATAAAGTATTTTTGTCAAAACAGAGGAGGATCTCTCTGCAACCAATCCAGTCAAAAACTAAACCCACAACGGTTACAATTATATTATAGTTCATATCTGCGTGGAATGGATTTAGTCGTCCGGGGCCACTGATGTTACTTTGACTTTGATTTTCCTCTATTTGTTAAAGAGGAGCTGAGGTTCAAAACACAAGTATGGATGACAACCATAACCAACCGATTTCTTACTACACACAAGAAAACAGAAAGGTTCTTTCATAAAGGACAATAACACCACCAAGAAAATAAGATAAACAAAAGTTTCAGAAAACACAACTGAGCAAATAAAAAGAAATATTTTACAAAACTTTATTACTAGTATTAATTACTAGTAATTGTGTATAATTTTGACTAATTTATATATATATATATATATATATATATGTGTGTGTGTGTGTGTGTGTGTGTGTTTTTCTAGTCTGTAAAGCTCTCAAAGTACTTTGACCATACAAGTCATACTCACATTTATACAACACTTTATTAGTCGATACAGTTCTTCTTTTTTAGTATAGCTGGTGCTTCTCTCTGTTTTTCAGGGGAAATGTCAGGTTCAGAGTCTTGCCCGGGAGCACATCAACACATGGACTGCAGAGACCAGGAATTGAACTGCTGATCTTTCAACTACCACAACTGCTTTGCCTCCTGAGGCCACTTATGTTTTCTGTTTTGTCTTTGATTTTCTGAGAGGAGATCATCTCAGAAAACGGCGCTGTGCTTTTTGTTTTCTTCTTTCTGTTAGGCAAAATGCAACTGGGAGTTTTTCAGTTGTATATTTCCTGTTTTATTGTTGTGGTTTCTTAACTCCTGCTGTGCTTTTTATTTCTTGTTGAGTTGAGATTTGAAATGCGCATGCTGTATATTACTGGTGCATAGCCTACCGATTTTTGCCAATGCATAAGGCCCATTTCTATCAGAGGGGGTCCAGGGTAAAACCTAAAAACCTGAAATGACAAAATAAATAAGCTGAGATGGTTGCTGTGTTTCTGTCTGCAGTTTGTACATAATTGTGACATTAAATGCAGATCAACGGCCGATCTAAAGGTCTAAAGATAAAACAAAATAAAATGATAAGACCGGCATAAAAACTGCAGCTAGTATTTTCTCTATAAAATATTAATAATAAAAAAAACATTAAAGAAACTTTCTAAAGACATTTGTTTTTTTAACTCATTTTGCTAGCTTGGGGGTTTAAAATTAGCGGAACGTATAACGTGATCAATGGTCTGGAGGCCTTGACATGCGTCAAGACTGAGTCACAGACGGATGTAATGTCATTTTTCAGAATAGAACATCATTCAGACTCAGATAATGAATCAAATGGAAATAATGGAAGTTAGACTATTTATTCTTTCTGTGTTCCCCGGTACCAAATGACCCACAGACTGGAACTGGTCCAGGGTCCAGGGTTGGAGACCCACTACAGGTACACGTTTTACCTCATAGTAGAATTTGTTGTTGTTGTTGTAAGTTGTGTTTTTAAACAGAGGGCTGTTTCACAAATGTAGGATTCAGAAATCCAGGATAAGAAATAAACCCAGGCTTGACAGTGCGTCATCAGTTCGTCCTGGTTTCAGTTGTTTCACAAAGGGCAAACCAGGCTCAGGAGGCGCGGCTTTGTCAAGCCAGGCGTAAGTAATCCAGGTAAATGAGCGTCCACAGATTTCTACAAAAGACCATGAGATCAATCACAGATTCACTGATTCTACAGTGGATAAACTGTGTGCGTCATACTTTTCACCAAATGAGCAGCATCTTTAGATGGAGGCTGATGAAGAAATGAAGCACATCATACAAAGGAAAGGAAACACTGCTGCTGTTATAAAGGAGCAACAAAGGACATAGCAAACAATAACAGATCGCCTGAGTGCATAAATAGCCTAAAATACACATTTTCTAACCACTACTCTTAACGGAAAATGTTTTAATCATATCTGTGGTGTTTGCATGTTTATAAAATAATCACACTGGATTGGAGTTGATGTCGTTTTACTGGTCGACTCTTGTAACATGCGTCTCATACAGTTATACAGATTTTCAATCTGTCTCCTGATGATCCGTCCACTCCACAGGCATGCACACTTTTGCATATCAGGTACTCAAGTCTTTTACTGGTGCGTTCACTGACAGTCTGTAACATAAAATGTATAAGCACTGCTGTGTACTTTTCAATATCATTCAAGGATTTACCTGACATTTGCTCAAGTTAACATCTTTAAACTCATAAATGAACAGTGGAAGTCTATAATGTAATGTGTGAATCTGACAGCAGATTCATTCATGTTACTCTTTTTGTTACACATCTTATCAATATTTATACAGTACATACATGACTGGACCAAAGAGGACTTGGCAACAGGTTCAGATTAAATATAAGAACATTTTGCAGACTGGTAAGTACGTGGAAAAATGTTGACTACAATGTACAAATGACTTGCACTGACTTAGAAGGTGCCTGCTCATATATATCATCCCTATATTTATTTTAGGCATTAAAAAAAGGGCTTATGTCACTTCTGATGCTGCAACAAACAGCTGCTTTGCTAAGATTTTCGGCATCCCCAACAGCATCAAGGAACATACTACTTGTGAAATATCTGAGCCAAACACAGATCTATGTAACGGTGAGGGCACGGCTCCGCTCGGGGCGGTGCTGAATTTTGGGAGCCAGTAGTCTGCAGGTAGTGGATGACATCCCCAGAAAAGCGGTAGCGCTCATGCAGGGTCCTGAAACACTCTCTGAAAGCCCTTCTCAATGTAAGCACATCATCATCGACAACGTCATTCAAAAATGGGCACCCCATAGTGTTTGGAGCTACTTATAGCCTACGGCTTGACTTTGCTTCTTTATCAGTAATTTCTCTAATCCCCTCAACACATGTGATAGTTTATTAAAGACCTTTCTGACAACAGCGCTTCTGGAACATAATCGAACTGTAACAATGCCCACATGAATAGTTATAAAACTGATAATGATAACCATCATAATATAAAAATAATGATAATACTTGACTGAATGTCAAAATGACTTAGTGGTACATTATTGCAGGCTGATTATTAAAAAAAAGTCCAAAACAGACAGATAAGAAAAACAAAATCACAGACAAAACATTGGTTTCTGATCAGCGTAACCACTGACTGAACAGATAAGGCACCAGGCTTAACTAAGCCTGGCTGTTAGCCTGGTCTGGAGCAGGCTAGATGCACAGGATATATCGCCATGGTAACGTATTTGCTACTGCTTTTGTGAAATCAAATCAAGGCTTAATTCAGCCAGGATATCCGGAAAATCCAGGCTTAATCCGCTACCCTGGTTTTGTGAAACAGCCCTCAGGGCTGTTCCTTGTCTAGTCTGATCTAGTTCTCCAGGCAGATAAGGTCATCATAGTTGGTGATTTCAACATCCATGTGGATGTTAAGAGTGACAGCCTTAGTTGTAGTTTTACTGCTCTAGTTGACTCAGTTGGATTCAGTCAACATGTGGAGGGACCCACTCACCGCTGTAACCATATGCTGGACTTTGTTCGAAGTTATGGAATTGAAGTCAAGTCCTTAACAATCTTCTCCCCAAACCCAGTTTTATCTGACCATTCTTTAATCTCTTTCCAGTTTACTTGTCAAAATGATGCAGGATGCAATAAAAAGATGTGTTACAGTACCTTTCTGACAGCTCTGTCATCAAGTTCAAGGAAGAAATTCCTGCTCTGCTTGAACATCTGTCCTATTTATGCTGCCATGGACAGCTCTGAGGGTCTGGATCCTTCATGCATTGATAATCTTGCAGATGGCTCTACAGAGTTCCTACGTTTAACTTTGGATGCTGTTGCTCCTTTGAGAAGAAAAGTAATCAATCCTAGAAAGTCTGCACCCTGGTACAATGC
>JBAMYA010044051.1:0-12802 GCA_037176975.1 Arrhamphus sclerolepis | reverse complement strand
AATAACTGAGGTGGAGAGCAGCTGCTTTAAGGTGGAATAACTGAGGTGGAGAACAGCTGCTTTAAGGTGGAATAACTAAGGTGGAGAGCGGCTGCTTTAAGGTGGAATAACTGAGGTGGAGAGGAGCTGCTTTAAGGTGGAATACCTGAGGTGGAGACAATAAAGAATAACCTGCCCTTTAACGGTAACCATGGTGATAATGTGGCCCTTTAACGGTAACCATGGTGGAAAACCAAACCAGTTCTTAAAAGTATAAACCAGCTCTGAACTGGTTCCAGAACCAGTCTCACGCTGGTCTAACAGGACTCTTGTAGCTTTGATCAGTCAGCAGGAACCTTTCGGTTCCCAGTTATCATCATCATGTTGGAGTTTTCTGAAATGTCATTTTTAAGAGACCTGTCAACATGTCAGCGTGTGAACTGGCCAAAATAATTCTATTTTTAAAAAAGTGAGTAAAAATAGTGACATTTTTGTGGAAAAGCAACGTTTAACTGAACATGTGACAGCGAAAGCGTGAGGTACTGACTTGTATGATTCCACCCCCCCCCCATCCCCCACCTCCCATGGTGAAGGGCTGATGTACCAGCAGCAGTTGGAGAGAGGATGACGATGATGACGATGATGATGGTGGCTGCTGGAAATCTGTTGCTATGAAACAGGATCTCTGAATTTATGAACCACTCTCCTCTGATTAATTTGGATTAGCATTCAGCCCGACGACCGTAGCAGCCTCAGATTCTCTGATGTCTGCGTGTCGCCTTCCGTTGAGGGGAAATGACCGTTAGTGGTGGCGACATCGCTGGTTGATGACCGCTTTTCTGTTTTTACTCTGTTTGATAAGTTTAAAGAAAAAAGAAAAAAGCTGTGCAGTGAATGTCAAGCGAGAACCTCAGAGCAGGAGGCGAATGATGGAGCAGGATGAGTGATGCTTCTGTTCCTGCCGGGTGTGTCGCCATGGTTACCTGCAGCACAATGAGTCATTATGGGCGTGTTCATGGGGGCGTCCAAACTTTTGACTGGTGGTATAAAGCTGACCTTTAAATATAAATCCAGCATGAGTCTACGATGATTTTCTTCCCATTTGTAGTTTTATTTTGTGTGAATTTACATTGTTTTACATTTCAAGAGTCTGAAAAACAGTTTCTTCAACTGAACAGAAACTTTGTAACAAAATTGCAAATCTTGCCAGATAGTGACTTTTTTTTTGTCAGAAAGTTTGTGGAAAGTTTAAAAAACAAACAAACATAAAAACAAATAATAAAGATCACAAATTGGTGTTGTAAAATTGTAACTTATGTAAATTATGTGTTATTCTAAAGAACTTTTTTCATAAGATCTTACATTTTGTAAAGTGATGACGATGTTGTGCAAAATAAATACATATAAAAAAAACAAAAATGTCAAATTTCATTTTTTTGTTTGTTTGTTTTTTTAAAGTCTTTTTCAACAAAACCCCCAGAAAACTGAGGATGTTGTAGAATTTGTTTTAAATTGCAGAAATCACTAATATTTGTTGTAAAATCATAACTCACAAAATTGGTAGTTTTTCATCTTATTTTTGCATGTTTTGTCATAAAATAGAAATCTAAAAAAAATTAAAAAACATTTTTAAAAATCACAAATGTAGAACTGTAGAACCACTGATCTACTTTCCTTTCTTTGAGAACCGCGACCTTCAGTCAAAGACCAACATTCTAGTCTATAAAGCAGTTCTGCTCCCCACTCTCCTGTATGGGTCAGAAGCCTGGACCACATACAGTAGGCACCTGAGAGCACTTGAGGCCTTCCATCAGAGGTACCTCCGGAGAATCCTCAGGATAACCTGGGAGGACCGACGGACCAGCACCAGCATCCTGGAGGAGGCTGGCAGCTCCGCCATCACCGCCATCACCGCCATCACCGCCATCACCGCCATCACCACCATCATCGCCATCATCGCCGAACACCAGCTCAGATGGACTGGCCACGTAATACGGATGCCCGACTCTCGCCTCCCCAAACAAGTCCTCTACTCACAGCTTGTCCAAGGAAAACACGCCGCAGGAGGCCATAAGAAAAGGTACAAAGATAACATCAAAGATAACCTCGAGAAGTGCCACACATGCCTGAAGACCTGGGAGGCTACAGCAACAAGCAGGTTCGTCTGGAGACAAGCTGTCCAAGATGCAGCTGCACAGTATAACAACGACCTCCACAGTGCTGCAGAGGTTCCACCAAAACCCACAACCACCGCTGCCCACCCATGCACACACTGCCCCAAACTATGTGGGTCCAGGATTGGCCTCTTTGACCACCTGAAGACCCATAAGGACCAAGAATGAGGACAGACATACTCGACCACGAGTGTCCACCAATGATGATGATGATGATGAATGGTATATTTTGCAGCAGTCTGTGTTGTAATGTTTGTATTGCAGTGGTCTGTGTTGTAGTGGTCTGCATTGCAGCGGTCTGTATTCAATGGTATGTGTTCTAGCGGTTTGTGTTGCAGCAGTCTGTGTTTTAATGCTTTGTATTGTACTGTATTGTAGTAGTGGTCTGTATTGTAGTGGTCTGTGTTATATTGGTCTGTATATTAGTGGTCTGTATTGCAGCGGTTTGTGTTGTATTGGTCTGTATTCAATGGTATGTGTTGTAGCAGTCTGTGTTGCAGAAGTCTGTGTTTTAATGCTTTGTATTGTACTGTATTGTAGTAGTGGTCTGTATTGTAGTGGTCTGTGTTGTACTGGTCTGTATTGTAGTGGTCTGTGTTATATTGGTCTGTATATTAGTGGTCTGTATTGCAGAGGTCTGTGTTGTATTGGTCTGTACTCAGTGGTATGTGTTGCAGCAGTCTGTGTTGTGGCAGTCTGTGTTTATTTTCTGAACCAGTCTGCTCCAGAAGCTCCAGAACAGTCACCAGAACAGAGCCAGTCTTCTTTATCAGTTTGTTCAGTCTTTTTATGGTTCAGTCTTCAGGTCTACCTGCTGACCATCTGCATCCCTTCACAACCACAGTGGACTGTCTTTTGATGGATACTTCCAGCAGGATGATGTACCACCATCGTCTCTAACTGGTTTCTTGAGCACGACCTCCAGTGACCTCCACAGTTCATAATTAGATTGAGTTGTTGTGTATTCTGTCGGACTGGCAGTCACTAACGGTTACTGCTGCACAACTAAAATGAGATGGTTGAACCATCCATGAGTGAAAACATGGAGAGCAGGAAGCTATCCTGAAGGTTCTATCGATCCTGTCTTCATATCAGGATAAAATTAGATCCATCTGTCAGGTCTGAGGACTCCAGGATCTATAACCTCTCATGAGGACCATTTGATGCTAATTGGACCTGAAGGCCGGCGTCAATCTTATTGGGTGGCGAGAAGCGGGGGGTTTCCTCAGAGGATGAAGCCCTGCGAGGTGAGATAATGATGTTAGCGGCTGAATGAAGCCTGACAGATTCCCCGCTAACCGCGCAGCATCTGCAGCTCGGTGATCAAAAGTAAATAAAAATAACATGAGAGGCGAAGTCTGGAAATAAACTGGATAAGTTCTGAGCTCCGAGCAGAAAGAGGCAACTTTGATCTCCAAACCAAGCTGAGCTCTGGGTTTGTTGTTGTTCTTTTTTTAAAGGGGAACTTTCCAAATCAGCCATTTGAACACATTTACTCACACCAACATCATTTATGAATCCATTAAAATAAAACTGGGCAAGTCCGTATCTGGGTGTGGATGAGGGCCACACCATCACCATGGTTACTGTTAAAGGGCCAGTTACTCTTTATTTTCCCAGGTTTTATTATTAGATTTCCTGCTAGTTCCTGAACTCTGTCGCTGTTTTATTTATTTGTTTGTCATAGATTCTAAGACTTCCAGACTTGAAGACCTGAATTTTTTTGTCATGAAAGCTTTAACTTCATCATAAAATTAAACATTATGTTTTTGTTTTTTTTAATAAAATTACAAATTTAATTAAAAAAGAATATGACTGTTTTTGTAAACTAATTTTGATTTAAAATTGCAAATTTCTGACATTTTAATAACAGAATCAGAAATGTCACAATTTTTATTGTACTTAAGAATATAATTTTGCTTTGGAAAAAAGTGAAACCTTTCTTTACTGAAACTTTTAAACTTAAATCAAATTTTTCTTACAAAATCACACATGTAAACAAATGTTGACCTAAAAAAAAAGTTTGTTATAAAATTCAAATTTTTCTAAATCAAAACATTTAGAAAAAATTGTACATTGTAAAATTGTACATTTGTACAATCACAAATGTCACAAAACTGTAACTGTTTTAATTAAAAAAAAAAAAAAAAAAATTCTTTTGGGAAATACTAACAATCTGACCTAAAATTCAAATAGCAATTTTTGTATCATTTGAACTTATTAAGAGTTTTGACAAAATAACCCTACTTTTTGATGTAATATCTTTTTTTTTCAGATAAAAACAACTTAAAATTACATTTTTCTGTTTTAAATTATCATCTTTTGTAACTTGTAAATTTTCTACAACTACAATGTAAAAAAATCAATCAAATTTGATAAAATCTGGACAAAAATGTTGATTTTTTTTTGTTGTTGTAAAATTGTAACACAAAAGTCTGACTTTTTGACATAAATCATCTATTTTTCCCTGAAATAACACTTATTCCACTTTCTGATGTCAGTAGAGATTTAAAGGGGCGGTGGCCTTGTTTCTGAGGGTCAGATGAAACGAAACGATAAATGATGAAATGATCGATCTCAGGAAGTGGGACAGCTCCACACTTTGACTTCATGCCTGGAGAGGACGAGGACGGATCGAGCCGAAACTCTTCCACACTGAGACTAAAGATAGACGCAAAACGTCTCCGTGGCGACATTTAGAATCTATCAACTTTAATAAATAATAGAGTTAATCTTAGCCTCCATCTGAAGACCTCTAGAAATCCACATGGAGTCCACATGGGAACAACACTGTGCACCTCTTTCTTTCTTTTTTTTCTTTTTTGAGTGAAATGCCTCATAAAACATGAATGACACATATGTCAGAGGAAGCGCTTTCTCGGATTCTCGTCCCCCCGCCCTTTTTTTTTGGTTTTAAGGAATCAAGTGTGTCCCACTCATTGAGTCTGCAGCCTTCAGTTCAACAATCGTCCATTAAACTCCTAAAACAGAGACGTTTTGTGGTGACTGAATGAACAACGTTGAACTTCAGGCCCACGGGCCACATCCGGCACATGGATTTATTTAATTTGGCCTACGAGAGCATGAAAACAAGATTTCAGTGCAGCGACCCACTTGAATCAGTACTGACATCAGAAAGTGATCGTTTTTGTGAAAATTAGAATCAAAATTTTACAACAAAAAGATTTTCGTTCAGATTTTGCCAAATTTGCTTTTTTTATGTTGCAGTTTATACAAATTTCATGATTTTCTGAACATCATAATTTAATGTGAATTTTTAAAAGATTTACTACAAAAACAATAGTTTGAAGTTTTTTTTTGTTTGTTTTTTTTAAGTTTCATTTTTGTGAAATTTGTGATTCAATAGCAAAATATAAAAGAATTTTGATATAGTAAATGTTTGAAAAATATTTTTACAAAAGAAAGAAACAAACTTTTGGTCAAAACACAGATTTTTGTAAAATTAACCTTTAGGACAAAAAGTTAAAAATGATACAAACTGTGCAAAGTTAGGACGTGTAATTTTACTCAAAATGTTTCGAGAAGTTGATATTTTCTTTCCCTTTACAAGAATAAAAACTGTGATTTTAGGTGTAAAGTCTTAATTTCATAATTGTAATATAAATATGTGCTCTATATATACATATATATTTATATATGTTAGTATAAATGTTCTGAAAAAATGTTCTGTTTTTTTTTTGTTTGGTTTTTGTTTTTTTTACAACAAAATTAGCTTTTAAAAAGAAAAGAGTACGTTTTTTTGAAATTGGGGATTATACATGAAAGTTTTGAATTTTAGTAAAAAAAAAAAAACTTCAATTTTGTGAAAAAAGTCACAATTTCTTTGAAATTTAAGATTTTATGACAAAAAGAGTCCAGGAACCAGTGGGAAATCTGATATCACAGCTGTTTAACAGTAAAGAATAACTGGCCCTTTAATAGTAACCACGGTGATGATATGGCTCTTCTAACAGTAACAATGGTGACGATGTGGCGCTTTAGTGGTAACCATGGTGATGATGTGGCCCTAAAGGCTGAATCAAGCTTATATATAAAAATTTTGAAGTCCCACAATCCCTCTTCTGTGTTTGTACTTCTGCGTTCTTGTTTCCATGACCACTGGGTCGTCTAGGCCACTATTTTTCTGCAGCGCTGTAGCTCTCAGTGCTGTGCTTCCTTTTATTAACTTCCTGTGTACCTGAGTCGTAGCAATGGACAAAATAAAGCATATTTAACTGAAACTGATAAATGTTGAATATTGGTTGTTTTTTTCAGACATTAAACCAAACCGTCATTTCACCCGACATGAAATCGACCAAAAAGAAAAACCCACAGGAAATTCATAAAATGAAAAAGAACAAATCTACCGATCAGGTTTCTTGTGGTCTGCATCGCTTCAATAAGCAGTTTCATTTTGAGATTCATGTAAGGTGATACTGTAACTTTGACACCTACAGCGTAATAACGCCATGGAGTTCACAACTACAGCGTACGTATACTGTAGCTGTCACAACTACAGCGTACGTATACCGTAGCTGTCACAACTACAGCGTACGTATACCGTAGCATTCACAACTACAGCGTACGTATACTGTAGCTGTCACAACTACAGCGTACGTATACTGTAGCTGTCACAACTACAGCGTACGTATACCGTAGCATTCACAACTACAGCGTACGTATACTGTAGCATTAACACCTTCCGTCCAGGACAGGGTTGAGGTGGTGGTTCAAATGGCACCTGGTTACCATCCAGACTACAGCATCTCAGCTCCGTTGTCATGACGTTAAACCCTCTCTGAGACTCTACAAAGACAGAGTGATCTGATTGGCTCCCCAGGACCTGGCTAGAAAATTCTAATTTCCAAGCAGTACGTCTCGATTTCTGAGCTGATTTTTCTGTCCTGATTCAATCCTGGGGCAGGCAAGAACATTGCAGTTCCTCAGCTGACCACTGGGGGCTTCCTCCAAAAGCAATAATCCAAGTTATTCTACAAAAACAAAAGGATCTTCATAACTACATTAGATGAAACCAACTGCTTCAGCATCCATCATAAAGGTCCATCTTTAGCTGCCATTAAACTTTCTAACTTGTCCACAGATGCATCGAGGACGAGGTTTATTCGTAAATTTAATCTGTTTAGCGCTGAACAGCTTTCCCGTTTTCCGTCCGCTGCGATAAAAACATCTCTAAGCATATGAACTCTTACTGGAAGTCCTGAGATTGTGTTTCTCCATCTCGTGTCACCTCCGGTTAAATCATCCTGTGTCGTTCACGAGCGTCTCCAGATGTCGGGGGACGTAAACGGGCCCCCGTGGGTCCGACGGCCCGCAGACTTCAGCTGTGCTCTGCAGCCGTTCCTCCACTCATGTAATTAACGTGGTCCCTGATGGCTCGTCTGCTTCTCAGACTCCAGTCAGTCGAGGGCTGATGTCACCTCAGATGAGGGTCGAGCTCAGACACTATAAAGTATCGTATCTGATCTGATGCTACTGGTACGATAATAATTAGATAATTAGCCCTCACAGGCCCGAAGGCCGGACCAGAACCGCCTTGGTCTCCGTATCAACCCCGGGTCATTCTGAGCCGAGCCCTGGAGGCCTTCTGAGGGTTAAAACCTCTTTTTCTTTTCTTTTTCTTAGCTGCTCAGCGCTCCATGGCTCCACTGAAGTAAAAATCACAAATTCACAAACTCTGACAAACACCTTTTTGTAGAAAAATATTAACTTCAGCAAAACTTCTACTTTTTAAAAATTATTATTTACAAAAAACCAACAACTTTTGGGAAAAAATTATCCTAAAATCTTCTTGACATCAAATCATCAGTTTTTGTTGTTAAAAAAAAAAAAATCACAAAATTACAACTTTTTTTTGATAAAAATGAATAATTCAGAGACAAAAAAAACTTGCATATTTACAATATGTTTGAAAATTAAACATTTGTTGTAAAATTGCAACTTTTGTAAAAAGTAAATAAGTAAATAGTGATGTTGCTCAGTCGTGAGCTTCTCTGACATCCGACTGTTTTAAAGCTGCTCAACGCGTTCCAATGACAACGCTAAAGGGGGAGGAGCTTGAGCGCCACCTAGAGTCTACCTGTGCCTGACGGCTGGATGCGGTACGGAGGAAGAAAAGTGCTGTTAGGGCACCTCAACCAAATTTTAAAATGTCACAGCATGAAACTACAACAGAGACAACTGAACATGTCACTGTGGGATGAACACTGGTGTGGTGGACCTGCAGTCCGACCCTCCACCCACCACGGATTTATAGATTTATACCAGATACTTGGAGATTTTTGTCCCTCTCCTCTCTCTGTCCTTCATCCTCTCTGTCCTGTCTTCCTCCTCATGTCTTCCTCTACCCAGCCGGCTATCAGCAGGAGGGTCCCCCCAAAGCTGATCCAGGTCCTGGTCCTGGTTTAGGCTTTGCCATGTGCAAAGAACTGGAGATGACTTTTGTTGGAAACAGACGCTGTATGAATACAACTGAATGGAAGTGAACAGAGTGAGCAGCCTCATCATGTTTCATACACATGCTGTTGAGCGTGAACTGTGTAAGTCCAGTGATCCTCATCCGGATGTAGCCCATCCAGATGAGCAGACTGAAAGGTGAAAAACAGCGACGCCGGCTTCCCGCAGACCAGCGTGATGTGTGCTGTCAGAGGTGTTGAATTACTTCCATCCTCTATTCTTCATCACAGCAGCTCAGTTTCCATGGAAGCAGACACGGAAAGCCACAGTAACCATGAATAGCACACTAGTGTCGGTCAAAGGCGACTCACGCACAACGAGGCGCAGATGAATCATTAACAGGCCGACCGCAGGTGGGGACTGTTTGCTGAGGATTTCTGGGATGAATGTTTCACTCTCGTCTTAGGGGGTGGGGTGGGAGAGTGGGGGGAGAAATCCCAGTTTATGACTGAAACCAGAGGGGAAGTCACGACTGGCAGCTAGAGAACAAAGAAACAAGTCGTCTGAGGAAGAGGAAGCTGCAGGTCTGAGGTGCAGGTGGAGGAGAGCAGCCTTAGACACGAAAATAGAAATAAAAACGGAATTCAGACTCCACAAACCCAGATTTTGTTCTCAAACTCAAGGCCCGTGGGCCACATCCGGCAAATCACTTCATCTTCTCTGGTCCACGAGCACATTGAAAGAGCATCCTGAAGTTCTGAGTAGAACATTTGTGAGGAAACGTCGCCGGCAGCCGCCCATCTCTGCGAGCGACCGCCGTCCACAGAACATTCGGTCACCTCGACATTTCAGTGGAAACGAAGTCGGACTCAGCCGTCAGAAGTCATCATCTTTGCTTCAGTTCGATAAAACCGAGCCTCTTCTGGGACGCGTCACTGCTGTCTGTTATTTATTTGTTCAAAAATAATTGTTTTTTTATGCTTACAGGTTTTCAACAAATACTTGTGATTTTTTTTTTTGTTACACAAAAATTGCAATTTTCTGACAAAAAAAATGTTTTTTCTAAAAGTTGACATTCTGGGGGGAAAAATTGTTGTGATTTGATGTCGAAAAGTTGTAACTTTTTAACTTTTGATGATTAAATCGCTGCTCAACAGTCGCCACCTGGAGTCCTACCAGAGGCTTGATGGTCTAAAAGTTCTCTGTGAGGACATTAATAGGCTGAAAGGCAACCAGTCGCTCCTGCTGTTTCATCACCACGGTTCCTTCGTCAGATCGTCCCACATCAGAAATAAATCATGCAAACGTGGGGGAGGAGCTGCTGTCGTCACGTTCAATCAGGCCTCATCACATTCTAACAGAGCAATTACTCCGTATTCATATATGCCATATCTAATCAGTGGCAGGAAATTCAGTCCTGATGAGATGCAAACAATCACGCTCTTGATGAAATGAAGGTGACAACTGTGGATCTTCTTCACATGATCTATTAACAGCTGTGACACTGAAACAGTGATCACTCAGTTACAACCATAAAGAAATGGATGGAAAACCACTGAACAAAAATCATGACATGTTTACGCTGACACAATCTGCTGGCTTCAGCAGGAGTGTGACGTTAACTCTAGAACTGAATTCAAAATGTTACTTCTTACATACGGAACCTTGAAGGATGAAGCTCCAATTTATATGAAAAATCTCATAGTTCCTTCCTGTACAAGTACAATAATCTGCTCCCTGAACACAAGTATATTTGCTGTTCCAAGAGTCTAGGAGTCCTACCGTGGTGATGTTGGGTCCTACCATGGTGATGTTGGGTCCTACCATGGTGATGTTGGGTCCTACCGTGGTGATATTGGATCCTACCGTGGTGATATTGGATCCTACCGTGGTGATGTTAGGTCCTGTCGTGGTGATGTTGGCTCCTATCGTGGTGATGTTGGGTCCTGTCGTGGTGATGTTGGGTCCTACCATGGTGATGTTGGGTCCTACCATGGTGATGTTGGGTCCTGTCGTGGTGATGTTGGGTCCTACCGTGGTGATGTTGGGTCCTATCATGGTGATGCTGGGACTAACAATGGTCCAAACCATCTCAGAGGTTTTATGTCCAGCATGTTGAATCCTGGCTGCTCAATTTCTGTCAGTTCCAAAGATAATCTCAACAGCAATATCTCAAGATTTCAACCACACCTCTCTCTGTTGTGCTTTCAGCTTTTTCAACATATTATATTTGACATTGTTAATGTACACGGTAACTTCCCTTTTGGGATTAAAAAAGTCAGCATAAGCCATCATTCCTGGTCCAAGTTCAGGTTTGGGTCTGTGACTGCACAGACACCACACACATATAAACCTTTGTCCCAAACACACATTCAATATGCAATAAAGCATGAAGGGCTGCATCAGTACTCAGTCGGCGGCTGACTTTGTTACGTCCTCTGTGCGTAGAGACGAGACAGAGGCTGGTCCACACACATACACCCCTCCCCCCATCTTCAGATAAATTTCTGGGTCTTGCAAGGTTAGCCGTCTGTCAGGGTAGGACCTTCTGTGGATTTCTGTTTGGAGGATGCGTCCTCCTATGCAAATGTACATCACTCTGATTATGAGGGGATTCTTTTTCCTCAACAAAGGACAAAGTCTGTTTGCCATGTGGGTCACATCTGGTTAAAGAAGGGCTACTTGGCGACTTAAAATGGGTAAATTACATAATTGGAGATGCAACACTGATGCTGTTTCAAAGAAGTGACTGAGCTGACTTCACTTTTCAGGAAGATTACATCCTTCAGTGTTTCAACCAGATGTTCAGATCTTCTAGAAGTTCAATCTGATCTGCAGTCATCTGCTGGGGGAGTAGGATCAAAGCCAGAGACTGAAAAAACTGAACACACTGATGAACAGAGACCGCTACAACACAGACTGCTGCAACGTAGACAGCTGCAACACAGACTGCTACAACACAGACCATGACTATGTAGAAAGCTGCAACAAAGACAACTACAACGCAGACAGCTGCAACACATGCATCTGCTACACAGACCGCTAAAACATAGAAAGTTAGAACAGAGACAACTACAAAAAAAATCACTACAACACAGGACATTGCAACACAGATTGTAAACACACACAGCTGAAACTCAGACCGCTACAACTCAGACAGCTGCAACACAGATTATGTAACAAAAGCCCTAATTTTACAATAAAACATTGTTATCTTGCAAAATTCTAATTCAAAATTCAAATTTTAATCAAAGAAATTCTGATGCTTCTATGTTCATTGAAAGAAATGACCTTAATTAAAAGTTAGTAAATAGTATTATATGTGTCATTTAACTGACTTTGACCTGGTGACCTTTCACCCTATAACCCCGGCATTTTGTTTATCTTTTCAACATTATTCAGTTCATTTCAAGTTTTTGTCAACACTTAAAGATATTTTTCTCTCCAGAAATTAACATCATAGTGGACTGCATCTTCATCGTCATTGACGATCATTCCTGCAAACACATCAGTGTTAAAGGAAGGACTGTGTGTGGGTGTATTTGTGTGTCCTCCAAGGGCATGAGTAGGTCATGTTTCAGTCGGGACATGAAGGTGAACGCAGCAACATTTCAGCAGAAACAAGCTGTTTTCTGAACACATGAATCCGGCGTTTGTGTCTGTGATTTATGGCCCAGTGGCTGTGGCGGCGGTCCCTGCATCACTCACGGGGGGCCACAGGAACATTAAAGGACATTCATGTACTTCACACAAGTGGAAAAAAACAAAAAAAACAAAACATCAAACACGGCGACATTCAAACCAAATCAGCAGGATTTGATTAGATGGTTCACAAGCAGAAAGGTTATCTGATGGACAGGAAAATCCTGCGTTTTTATGCAAAGAATGCGAAGTAAACGCTTCCTGAGATGTTTGGGCTTTACAAAGTTACTCTCTAAAGTACATCTAAAGTCTTGAGAGATCCAGAAGTGAAACAGTAACATAAGATGTGATCAGGATCACACCATGAGCACCAGAGAACAAACTGTCAGGGCCTGAAATCGATGTTTGCTCATCAGCTCAGCAGGTTAGGTTTAAGCACATTTTTATATAAAGTTAAAATAGTAACAAAAGCTGAAAATCCTTCCAGGTGTCAGAAACTGTCATAGTTATTTAATTCAATTCAATTCAATTTATTTATATAGCGCCTATTTACGACAAGTCATCTCTAGGCGCTTGACCCCCGAGCACATGGC
>JBAMYA010044050.1:0-12803 GCA_037176975.1 Arrhamphus sclerolepis | reverse complement strand
CACTCTTCATTTTTAATTTAATTAATTATTGATTATTTATGTTTTATGGAATGATTTTATTTGCCTCTTGTGATTTTTATATAGATGTAAAGCACTTTGAATTACCTTTTGTATGAATTGTGCTCTAGAAATAAACTTGCCTTGTTACCCAGAAGGTTTGGACCACGTTTAAAGGCATCTCTACCAAACACTAACCAAGTGTTTGTTGACTTGTGACTTTAATAGGAATCCTGACTGAGCTAAAGCAGGAAATGACTCCTCAACTTCACGGTAAAACATGAGGAAGGGACAAAAAAGTTCTGTCTTTTCGTAACATCTGATTTTAACTGTACGTAGGGTTGAAATCAGATGCAACTGTGTGCAACTGTACATCGGGTTACACACACTCTCACTGTAATGGGGCAATGTGGGGTTCAACATTTTTAACGTGCATGAGGATGCTAAGAATTGAAAGCACAAACTTCCCATTAATGGACTCTACTGTTCCGCTCAAAATCACGGTCAGTGCATTATTAGTCAAATAGCAGCACATCACATGACTGTTGTTCTAACAGACTGTAAAATGCTGTCAAACAAAAAATCTCATGTCTCAAACATGACATGTGTCAAAGCTTTAACCAATCAACTGTGCTTCCAACTGGGTACCAGAATTCTTTCAGCAAGGAAGCTGTGTTTTTTTTGAAGAGAACAAAGTCATTAAAAGAAAACAAGCAAAAACACAGCACAGGCTCTCAGGCAAATGCTTCTTTGACAGTAAATGTGCAGTGGTGCTTGAAAGTGAACCACTCACAATGCTGTGTGTCTGCATAAACCTGCCCTAAGGCTTCATCAGATGCTCATACATCTGCAAGTATAAAAGAGAACCCAATTAAACATTTGAGATACAAAATATTATTTCATTACCTATATGTCCCCTACCCCTATGACCTGAATAAAGCTGGTATTGAAAATGAACATTTGACAGTTGTTTCCAATTATTCTGGTGGTTGTCTGCATCTACTTGAAGAGAATTTAGGCACTTCCTCTCTGTAAGCAACTTCAACTCTGGGATATCTATCTATTCCTCTGACATGGCCCAAACCACTGAGCTACCACCATATTTCTCAAAATGTAAAAAGTTCTCATAAATGTGCAGTGTTTTCCTGTCTTATTCTGTATAACCATGCTATGTGCACCATTGGGTTAATATAGATATTGCTCTTGGAGATATCCGTATTGGCCAACTTCAAGCGCTAAAGAAGCCTGTAACAGCCTGAAACTATGTTTCAATGTCCCCAATGGCACATTCAAAAATAGTAAATATACTCTTACACAATGTCTTTAACTGCTTCAAAGTCATTTTAAATTGTCTCTCAGTTGTGCCAGTACATGTCATGATCGTCCATTACAGCTAGTTAAACTGAGTCCCACCTTCAGAACTGCAGCTGATCTGAATTGTTTTGAGCTTTTTTCTTTTTTTTTTTTTCAATCTTTGACAAGTAGATGTCTCTTGCATATGTCCAAACCAACATCTCTCTGCACCTCAACAGACTTGGCCTGGTTCATGAAATCTTTGTAAAACCATGAACACATTTACAAATAAATCTCCTCACAATAATACCATTACCAAGAAATTATGAACAATTATTTTTGATCTCGATTTTAACACGTGCTGTCTGCAGCGTGTTGGGGAATTACTCATAACCATCTTAGACAAATTGCTGTGATTGTTCTTGCAAGAAATTTAATCTAACTTCACCCCTGGCAACAGTCTTGAATTTCCTCATATGATTTGGAGGATTCCAGGTTCCTCTGACATTGTGTCCTTTCTTGACGTTTTTGTTTGCATTTGTATCCATTCTTTTACAGCCATGGATAACATATACTACCACCCTAATGACAACGCAAAGCTTAGTTTAGTTGCTCCAATCCAGTTAACGGTAGCTTTTTGAGTAAGCATTTCTTTTTTCTTCTTCTCATTCTTTTAAAATTATTTCAATTCTTTGCCTCAAATTTAGAGATACAGAGACATTTTACTACATTTTAATTGAAAACACTTGAATCTAATATAACTTCAGCCTCTCACATGTCTTTAATACTGTCTTTACACATGCAATTTTGTTCCAACTAAAGGAGTAGTGTAATACTTTTGTTCCATTTATGAATAATAGCACAAAGGAACTTTTGTCATTTTGCATCAGTGGGTTCCCGTATCCATGGACACCCAGTTGCTTTTACGACGCTGTCCAAGTTTTACTCATGTTTGGCCGATGCTTCTATATTGACCCACTGATGTATGTCCGCCATAGGAGGGAACCTGCTGCCGTAACCTTTTCCGTTGCCCAACACGCACACGTTGGGTAACAAATGTGACTGGTCTGTTTGGCATCGCCTTCTGCGTATTTCCTCCTACAACTTCTCTTTGATTTTCAAGACTGGGACTGAAAGAATGCTTTAATGTCAGTCTCACAAAAGATCTTTATTTAATCTGTTATGTCTGAGACAAATAAAGGGAATAAACAAAAGGAAGTTCAGTACTAAAACTACTGTACTGTAGAAGAGATCCAACACCCGCCACCTAGCATTTGGTGGTTGTAATTAGAGAGTACCACAAATGATGAAGAGCAAACAAAGTGTTGTGACTGGAAAGGATGGAAATTCAATATTATTTTGGCTGGTTTGGGCCCAGAGAGTTGCACCACACTTATCAAAAGTAAACAAGCAATCTTTCAAATAAAACCTAAACTGATATTCTCCATTTTTACCAGTGAGACTTGAGTGACAAAAATAAAGAAAGATCTAAGAGTCTCACAAATTCTCAGGTAGCAACAAAAGCAGATGCCGCAAACAAGTTTGAAAGACAAATCTGGAGATGCATCATTGTGGAAACGGGAAACTATAAGTGACAAAAGGAGTTGTTTTTTTTTCTTTCGTTTTTTTTTTCTTTTTGATATGAATCATGGCCTGAGGATGACAGAGGAAAACAAAGGGGAAGAATGAAAAAAAAGGAGAACATAGACAGGAAAAGAGAGCCAAGGGGCATCTAAGTAAATAAACTGAGCCAAAGTGAATCTAGCAAAAAACAAACCCTTCTAAAAAAAAAACAAAAAACAACAACAACTCTATTGTAAGTTACCTAAGGCTATGTCAAGCCAGCGTTGGCTGATGTCATGCTTAGTGTGGAATCCAGATGTCCCCTCGCTGATGACACACAAAACTAGATGCAGATCAGGAAGCAGCTGTGTCTCAAGCCAGTGACTAGACAATAATATTAAGAGAAGCAGAGCGAGATCATCCTATTCTTTGATGGTGCGGCCTTCTGAATTTACTCTCATTATCTTACTATCACCATCATCTCATGAGACATTTGGCTTGTGGACTGCAAGACATATAGTGACATAACCAAAGTTTGTTATATCACCAAAGTTATTTAATCAGTTTCGATCCTGGCCTCTCATTTAATAAGAACTAAATGAAAGCCTGATCTTTTTTTTTGTTTTTCTTTTCATGAGTCAATTTACCTTAATACCTTACCTGGATTTAATTATTTGTTTTCCAATGTAATATTTTGGGTTAATTCGAGCAGAAGTGCTTCAATATTGTAGCTGCTTCCAGCAATAGTTTTTTTTTTTTTTATAAACCTATTTCCAACAACAAATATTTATGTTTATGTCTTCACTTTGGACCGACAGATCTGATCATTTGTGCCATTAAACCAGTGGTGTTCAAAAAAAGCATCTATTTTAAACCAGCTCACAGCTCCCAACATCATTACAGTGACATAAATTCTTATATATTTTGCATGGATGATCCCAGTTGGAGACAATTCCTGATCTGTGCTTAAGGATATGGGACCATTGCACAGACTAACTGGCCCCATCAACTGGTGCCTTCCTCTTTAAGAAAATGTCACATCACACAGCATGCTGAAACTGTATAAATGTGCCCGTCTCCCCAGACCTTAATATGTACATCATAGATTAAAAACGACATATCAGGTCTTTTTTTTCTTTTTTGTTTTTACTAAAATGACTGAATAAAATGCCTCCAGTCATGTTTTAGATGGAAAACATAACTGCAAGTAAATGATGCGCTATGAAACTGATCCAAATCTGTTTTTGTTCATTTGTGCAGCTGTTAAATGTATTCAGAAGATCGCTATGAAGTCCTTCCAAAAGAGCGATGGCTGGATTAACCCAGAGTTGTTGTTCCAAAATAATCAACCAGAAGTCCTTAACGTCGCCAATGAGTCATTTGTTGATGGCCTTCCAGTGGTCCTGCAATAAAATGTTGGTTCTTTTGTGCACTCGCTCACTTAATGACCCAGTAGACCTTAGTCAGCTCCGAGTCACCTAATGTCAATCATGTCTGTCTTTCATTGTTTTTGACAGTGCACTGAAATTGTGACACAGTTGTCACAAGAGACAAGAGTCTAGAGGTTCTTCCACTGTTTTTATGCCAACAGCAGGGACCCGAGACCCAACACCCGACTAAGTATATGTCCCCATTAAAACTGAAACTGTTAATTTGAAAAATGTGCTGCTGTAAGACAAACGTATATCATACAAAATGCAGGAATTCAGAATATAACCACAACTGACAAAAAGTAATCAAATTAAATGAAGGCATTTGAAATATTGATGATACTGATTTCGTTATAGCTCCTACTTAAGGCATGGTCCCACCAGCATATAAAAACTGGAAGTTTCAGAGCTCAAAAGAAGGAAGAAAAAAGATTTTAATGGAACCAGTGCATTTGCTTGAAATTTTAAGACCCTCATGGGCAAAAGCCAGACTGCTATTACTGAGCCGGAAGGTGCATATCATACATTCTGATCACTCATTCACATTTCCTCACACGCCACAAGGGCGACCTCTGGCAATCAGGGGAATTAGTGCAAGGAAAATCTCCAGTGGTACCGTCTTAGAAAACAGTCAAAAACAAGTCATTTGTCTAAACATATCCAAGCAACAGCTGAAAATCTGTACATATTAGCAAGAGGCGATTCCTCTCAGTAAATCCAAAAATAACCCTAAACTCCGATCAAGCTCCGCCATGGCTCTTGGCAAGCCAGTGTTCGGCCTTGGGGGGGTCCCCGTGACTTTGATGTGGGCTCAGGTGGTCTGGGCAAAGGTAGCCAATCTGTAAGAGTGTTGGGGCACGCTTTGGCTGGAGGAGAGGGACTGTCCTGGCTGCTGAAAGGGGAAGTGGCCAGGTAGCTGCTGTCTGCTGCTGAGCTAAGCCTCTTCCCAGACCATCCCAGGCCAACCCAGAGCTGACCGTGGAGGTCCGTTAGTACTATTGACAACACAACAAAACATATTGGTTCTCATTGTTGAAACATGAGCAGAATGAAACTGCCTTTGAAACACGTTTTAAACATGGGAAATAAATACAAAGGATAACATTTCACACATGTAAGCTTCAGATTGTGTTTCATGAAGTGCCATGGGGGTTGATTAAATATGCTGAAAGACACCCACGCAGCAGCTTTGGTTGTCATCGAGTGCACCAATGGTGTCATGAAGCTGTGGTGGATTCCTGGTCGAGGTTTCTCAGAAAATGGAGACAATGCAGTTGTCTGCAGCTGACTGGTACACCAAGGGGCTCATCCTTTTTGATATGTATTATAGCAAAAAAGGGCATGGTAATAAATACGAGCAGATTACCATACAAATCATATAAAATCTTACATCCTGTGGGTGATATGTCTAGATATATCCATAGGGCCTGCAGTAAAAGCAGACCACGGTACTTCTGCACCTGGTGGGAGTTACACAACAGCCATCTGGTTGCTACAACAATGCAGGGGCAGGATGCTTTTGCTGGTGGACAAATCAGGGGTTAATGAAAGAATCAAATAAAGACAAGTAATATTCTGCTTTCTCTCTGTAGAGCTGTGCTGTATGTTAAGATTATACAACAAAATTCGAAAGGGCCTCAAGTGTATTTTTCTTTTTGGACAATAAAAAGAAGCTGCGGTACAAGATTAAAAGGTTACCAAGGTTACCAGCAAGAAGCATGTGATGCACGCTGTGGCTGAAGCGGGCCTGTATTCCTTCAATTCTACCTGCCTGTAGGGTTCTTGGGTGATTGGAATTTTGAAATGGGAGTGCACAATGTCAGCAATCTGTCTTCATTTGACGAAATGAGAGTGCAGCTCCAGTGCCAAAAGTGCCACTATGTTTCACCACCCGCAACTGCCGGATGTAGACCATTCATCAGTGATTCATGGTTAAAATTACAGCTTCAGGAACATATGTCATTTTCTTTTCTCTTTTTTTTTTCCTTTCGAAATGAAAGGAAAAAAAAAGAGGAAGGGACAATATTACTCTCGGGAGCAGTCAAACAGAAAAACACGCCTGAAGGTGATGTCGTTTCTTCCAACACTTTATCACCTTGCCGTATTTCTCTCACTCACAACTGGTAGCTGAGTAAACAAATATTAGTCACGCGCTCGTCCGTGTTGTTTACGTGTGTCATAGTTTAGCAAAACATTGAAAAGTTAATTCTGTTCAGTTAATTACAATCACTCAGCAGAGAGAGATCTGACTTTGGAGAAGGATCTGATTATTTCTGGCACTGAGGGACCGATGCCTGTTTTTCCCAGATGAATCAGTAAAGCGGAGGATTATGAATTCAATCTGGAGACTGAACACACATATGAAGACACACACAGGCAGGCTCACGGTGCATCTTATTCCCAGGGTCTGAGACCAAACTATTATGAGATGTACTCATGATTTATGTAACGCTCAATTCATACTCATACACACTCACTACAAAGATGCTGAGCACTCCAAATGTAGCAAAGAGGAGTAAAATAAAGCCAAACTTGTACAATTCTTGGTTATTGGGATGGGATATTAAAATATTTAGCTTGTATGATGGATTCCTTGATATCCATACTGGCCATGACTGCATTTCTGTGAAAATATAAACAGATGAATAAAAAATAAGAAGAACAAGTAAAACAAAGGCTCAGGGCTCTCTGATGTGAGTTTTTCTTTGAAACTGATAAGCAAGGACGTGCTCAAGTCAAGAAGGAATGCTTTCCTGCCTGGAGAGAATGTTTGGTTGTGTGGAAAAAAGCCCCTGAAGTAAAGCAAAGCAGACAAATAAAACATAATGGTTTCTAATGCTCTTATGTTACTTAACTTAGAGGATTAGTTTGGCTTTTATAAAGTGGGGTTGCATGCGGTACTTTCCCATGAGCAGTGTGTAACCTCTAGTAAAAGGCAGCCTGGCAGACTTCTTAGAACAAAAAGCAGTAAATCACATCTTGTTCAAATCCTATATGCTGTATATGAAATAATAGCAATAATTCTGATTTGTGTATGCTAGTGAAACGTTTGCAGGCAAGTTTCCCGTCCTCCATAATTATAATCCCTCGTCAGCACACGTTTGTTTTCAGCGGTTAGATGCAAATGGAACGTGCAGGACTGAAAGCCAGCCAGAACACACCCACCTTAGTTTCTGCAAAGTAGCTGTTCTTATGACGTTAATTAATATTACTTCACATTCATTATGACCAACCATCATTCCAAGCGTCACTTGGGCCCACCAGGAGTCAAGATGGTTGGGTTTTTCCAAACCTCCAGATGGACTTGCTTTTGGAATCGACCCCCAGTGGTCCTCCTGGGTACTGCAATTGATTTGCTCTGGATTTGCATCACATGAGCAAGCTGGTTTTAGCCCCTTGATAAAGAAATATTAGTTTAATTTGATGGAAAATGTGATTTACTTTTAGGAACAGTCATGTACAGTCTCCCATCCCAACAAAAATGATTAAAAGTAACTTTGGTCTTTCTTCGTAGTAGCCTGCATATGGCTGTACAGCACTGTCTCACGCAACAACGACACGTCACTTAAGCCTGATTTATTACTCTGCATACGTGATACTCTATTATTTAATTTCCTCTGGAGTCACTTTTTGGTTTATTGCTATTGTATCATTTTATTTTATTATTTTATTCTGGTAATTAAGAATGAGAAAGAGAAACACACAATGACTTGAAGTTGCAGGAGACGGACACTGGGTGGCAGCACTTACAGGCAGCTTCACTGGGATGCTTCACAGTGTATCACGGAAGTGAAGCTCATAATCCGAAGGACTTGGAGAATGAGCAGTTGTGGTCCTTTTTCATTATTGCTGTCCTGTGTTAATAACTTTTTTTTCCTTAAGATGTTTTTAAACTCATATCAATCCCCCGTCATTGGTGGTCCATAAGCTAACATCTCCTTTAGTGTGTAAAGTAAAGCATCACAGTACGCGACTATGGTAGTGGGGAAAATGACACCCGACGACGACGTAAGCAAATGCTTACTTTCATTTATTTCTTTTGGCTCCTCACATTTTTGGGATGCTGCTATGTGAAAACCAGATATGTGTGGGTGTAGTGTGTTGGGTCAACATGGTAAAGCTAATGCTAATGAGCAGGTTAAGGTTAGTCCTTTTGAAGGACACACGCATAAATTGTAAATAATGATACAGTTTAAGTTCATGGGTTAAAGTAGCAAGCTATGAATTAGCCATGTTTATTTCATATATATCATAGTGTGTAAATGTGAAATTGTTTAACTGCAAGAGAGATTATTCTGTTCTATTAAGTGAGCACTTGATGTACTTCATGTACGGTTAAAGAAAATACTCCTTCACTGAGAGATAAAGATGATGTGTGGTTGATGATACACGACATGATTAACGATGGACAGATGGCATGATTACAAGGGAAAATATTTATCTTTGAGTTCATTTCTGGAAAATATGGAAAAATATACATTTAATGTGAATGTTATCTCAGTATGGGTTATACCAGTGCTTTAATGCAGAAAAAATAACAGATATAATTCACGGTTGCAGTGAAAAGGTTAAAATGAATGTGAGAATAAATATAATCCGAAGGACTTGGAAAATGGGCAGTCGTGGTCCTGTTTCACTTATTACTGTTATTCCAGCACTCCTGTCCAGATTATGTATCAGTGGAGGCCTAGTCGGGACCCTACACCTAGCAGCTAAATTTGACCCCTACGGTTTCTCTGGCATTTATACTATTTTGGAGTCAACCCCTAGTGGGCATTAATGATATTACTGTCTAAATGTAGCAGGGACTTTTATCAGCCCCAATCGAAGATCCAAAAAAAATCTTGTTGTTGAGCCAATCCTACTAATGAAGACACATGGTTCCCATGAAAAAAACAACCCTGCCAGTGAAAACCTGCATCAACCCAATCAGGGTTGGGAAAAAATAGTTTGACAGATTACAACCTTTTAAAATCCTGTGTGGTCCTTCAGCCCATTGTCACTTTTAAACAGCAATGATTTGTGCTATGTTGTTCGGACCACTGGTGTAACAAATTAGTGCAAAACATACATTTAAAGCAACTATGCATTTTAATTCTCTGGTTGAAAGAGCATTATAACAGAAAATAAAATGATATATAAACCTTTGTTTCACATATGAGTCTGATAACAATAATTTGATGTGCTTGTTTTTCCAGTTGTATTACTTTCAACAAAAATTTGTATAATGTAGAATGTGTTGTTTCAATGGAGAGTTCTGACATTTCCCAGTAACCCAAGGACAAGGAAACAACTGGTCCACAAAGTCCACAAAAGGGGGCGAATGTCAAGTTTGGATTTTGAAATGCGATTACTAATCTTTGATGAAAATTAAATCTGCCAAAAGTATAGTACAGTAGTATACCTTCATATGAGATAGTTTTGAAGCAAAAGTAGAATTTGTTGATTCGCTTCAGTAGAAAATGACTTTTAGAAGTAGAGAAAACTCTGACATTTGTGCCCAGCAGCAAGTCATCATTGTAGTGCTGGATTGGAGCCTGAAGCCATTCTGACATGGTAGAGAGATTACTAGTCAAGTAATGTCCAAGGGCTCAAAATCAATCTTTTCTTTTTTGTTCTCCTTTCTTCCTTGAAAGAACCCAATGTGCCTCCCTATCAGATTTTACCCCCGCATCCGGAGAGGATAGAGCGAGAGTGTCCTGAATGAAACAAGCTTTAATATGCTTCTGTTGCTCTTCTTTAATGTTACTTCACCCTGCTGGAGTATTCTTTGCTTCAAATCAGAGATGCTGCATGGTTTGGTTGAATGAAATATATCCCCCAGTATATGTCACATTAACTTGATAACAACTGTCATCACATGACCAGACTCTGCAGAAACCATTTATTTTTTTGCCATTTTCTAAACTGACTGGTGAAATGTTGCAAATTTAGCTTTTTCATGAACAATTTCCAGTTCCCCAAAGACCATGGTCAGGTTACCCAAATTTCCTTAGTTTTCATCTCGGTACAAGTTGTTGAATTTGTCAGATTACATGCTGCTGCATTTAGTCCGATCACCGAGTGCACTGTGTTTTGACATGACTGTATTTCTGTGCAGTAGCCAATTCACTTTTGAGTCTGACATCAATCACTTTTAAAATGCTAATGTGAACAACCACACAAAGAAATTGGGTCTCAGCAAAAATAACATCAGACCTGCAGTGTGAACTTAGCTCAGTGGATGCAGTTTTTGGGGGGTCAGGAACAGAGTAGGAATGCTGAATTTTCAAGCAGATTGAGGTTAAAATACTACGACCCTTACATTTGAGTTGTATTGGTAAGGGACAGAAAATCGAGAGTATAGAAAGTCAAAAGTTACTGAATGGTATAATGGTTGTAGCAACTAAGTCCTATACTGTAATGCTACTAGCTACATATTGTTTGCTGGTAGGCATTGTTTTAATGTGGACTCGGGTGTAAATCACGATGAGATTCTTACTTGGTGTCTGAGATCATGCCAGCACTCAATTTTCTTTCCAATGTCCATTTATCTTTCCATTTCCATTGAATGACAAACAAAGAAACCTGAAGTGGGCACAGCATTTGTGGGGGGGCTTTGTGTTATGAAATTTCCTCACTGGACCACTGAGAGTGTCTAGTTCCTTGTACTGAAACCTCATGCACTTCTTCTTTTTACAAAGTTGCCTCCACATAGAATAGTTTATGGTTTCTCTGGTTTACGACTTTCATACTCCAAAAGAACAACTCTTGGAACATCCGCTACAGGAGCCCAAAGCTTTAACCATCTAAAATGAGTCTTTTGAAGAAACTTAAACACTGATAACTGCTGCAACATATTACATACATATTCAAGCACTGCTTCAAGGATTAATAAAGTATTAGTGGAGTGAATTGAATTCTGGATGCACAGACTGAACTGAATCATTTACTGAAACGATTTGTTAATTTCACAGCTGAACTCAGATGTGAAGGAGGCAGAGAGCCAAATTAATTGTTATTAAGTTATGTAGTCATGAACGCATAACTTCTAGCCCCAGGATTTTCTTAAAAAACTTTTTCAACAAACACAAAATGAATGTTCGTTCCTGCAAGGAAATGTGGAGACTCAGCAGTGGGATCAGTACATTCAGTGATTCGCTCTTACAGGTTCATGGTGAACATGAGTCTTCACTGAACTGTCAAGAGTCAGGCACCACAAGTCCCAAGACATACACCAAACTGTAGACCAGTTTAAAAAACTGAAAATAATTTAATAATAGTTTAAAACCAGAATTCATTTCCTGCATTCAGTGAGGAAATGTCAAAAATGTCATGATTTTACAAGTGGACTGGTATGTTTCTCAAAGCGGCGGTACAGCTGGATGCTGAACCATTGAGCTGCGTTTCACTTCAGTGAGTCGGAGTAAGAGCTCTGATCAAGTCCTGAATGATTCGGTGAATGGGTCTTTTTAATGAACTGATTCAAGTGATTCAATGCACTGAGAAGAAGTGTCCATCACTACTGACCAGTAATGGGAGTTGTGCACCTTCCTGACACACATCCACCCCATCACTGAGAGCCTGCAGAGATTTGGCCATGAAATACTTCAACAGTCATCTTGTGTACAGGAAGTGGCCTTACTCTTGAAATTTCTTATCATCCTAAAGTAATTGTTTGGAGGTATGATGGGTGTGGAGCTAGTCTGGAATACCATTGAAGTGTCTTAAAATGGCCTAATTGTAATTATATTTAGAATATCTGACATTTCTTGCTGTGTTTGGTCATTGTAGCAAACCCTCCATGCCTTTAGGTGAATTTATTTAGAGGAGAAGCTAAGCATACCGCAGAGGGTGGTCCAGCGGCTCCTCCTAATAAATGTGTGTAAGTATGCTTGAGTAAATGCCAGCATGCACCTGGAAGATAAATACAGCATGCGGAGAAATCAATTAAATTGAAAAATGAAGGAGTTGGTCATTTCCACTATCACCTGTCTTCATTTGCCTGCCTCCCTTTCATCCTTCACCTGTGATTACAGCTCCAAAGAAATCCCCTTTTTCAACTCCGTCCACATCAAATCGTATCTCTTTGTCATGGAAATGAAGACTCCTCCACAGCAGACTCCACGTTTGAGGCCAAAGATGAAAGTTTTTCGCCGGTCTAGTTGGGAGGCTGAATTTTGAAAATGAGGAGATTATATAAAAGGTCTTTTACCAGCTTGTTGTTTGTTTTTGAACGTAAAGAAAGCCACCTGAAAGACAAGCAGTGCCCACCAGCGCCTTTGATTGTCTTTGCACGTACATACATCTACATTTGAGTGTGTGTATGTGTGTGTGGGTGAGCGTGCACAAATGTGTTATTGTACGTGAGTGGGCGGGAGTGTGTGTCTGCATCTCTTTAAATCTGTATGTGTGTTTCTGTTGTTCAGTGGTTGTGAACGTGCACTAATGTGTGCAAGCAGGTGAGGGGGGGGGGGGGGGAGGGGGGGGGGGGGGGGGGGGGGGGGGGGGGGGGGGGGGGGGGGGGGGGGGGGGGGGGGG
>JBAMYA010044049.1:0-12803 GCA_037176975.1 Arrhamphus sclerolepis | reverse complement strand
ATCAGGTGTGACGAGGCAGGGAAACATCTAAAACATGCAGGACAGTGGGCCTTGAGGACCAGGATTGAAGACCACTGATTTATGGAGTTCAGATGTTCTGTTAGTTGTTACGTCCTTCCAGCCTTGATTTTCTCCAGGATATCAGCCACAAACCTCTTCAATGAAGTGGGTCTGCATTCCTCCAGTGCTGATTTGATGACCTTGACTTCTGGTTTCTCCATGATTCGTGGGTCTACCATGGGAAATCCTTCTGCTTGTATTTTTTGTTCCTGAACTGAAAGTATGTTGAGGTGACAATGAATTGGAAAAGCTGTCATTTTTTTCAATGATTTATCTTCTTTGAGTCGGTCCTCTACTATCAAAGTTGCTTCCTCAGGTGTTTTAGTGAAAAGTGATAAAAAGTTGGATTTAAGACATGAAACAGGGTATGATCTTATCACAGAATCACTCCAGCTATGAAAATCAAGTTCATCAACTTGAAGTTCATCATGCTGACGCTATGACCACTAAATTCTCAGACAGACATTCTTTAGGTTTGGTTGAAGTAATTTCTTCTCCAGCTGTGATGCCATGATGTGGTTATGCAGCATAAATTGTTTTCAGATATGGGATAAATTACATTAGTGGGTTAGGCATGGTTCACATTTGTGTTATTCCTCACATTTCCTTTGGGTGGACAAATTCTATTCAGTGCAGCTTATTTTTATTTATCCTACCTATTTTTAAGTTCATTGAACTTTTACTTTGTAATTTTAAATGTAATTACTTCCAAAAACTTTTATTTTTTCTATGCAATATTTATTTTCCAGCTCTTTCCATTTGTGTTTTTTTTATTTGTTTTTTCATGGTGAAATGATAAAATGTGGGTGTTTGACTGAGTCAGATGTGGCAGAAGATGTGAGAAGCCACAAGTTCTCAAATGTGAGAAGATGTGGCCTATGACGGATACATGTCCTCAATCTGAATAAAGGAAATATTTATAAGTGGGTGAAGATTTGTTGCTGCACAGATGATGTGGTCTCTGGCAGTATATGTTGTGGCCTAAAGGCTGATTTTACTGCTGTGTGTCAAAGCGATGCATTAGCTACACTGTCGGCATGAACCTTACCCCATAAGCCATGACGTATCCTGACAAGCACCTCTGTGCATCACATCAATGTGGATCACAAGAAACATGAGTGCTCCACTTGGTAGATTTATTCTTTTTCATCTTCATATTTCCCACTGCAATTTCTTCTTAAGCATCTTTAAGTTACGCAATATGATAGTTTTCTGAAATATCTGTAAAATCGACTCGCTCCACATTTATGTATTAGCTCCAACTCAGGTAAAATATACTTAATTTACTATGTTGTAAACGGAAGGAAGGTGGGCACTGAGAGCTACCGCAGGGGAGAAAAAAAAAAAAAAAAAAAAAAAAAAAAAACACACACTGCCATTTAGAGACTGATTAGAGAGGCTAATTACAGAGACAGTTAAACAATAATGTACAAGTATAAATGCAAGAAAAGCTGTAGCACCTCTGCATAGCCCATGTGCATAGCTGAAACACAAAAGAAAAAATCAGCTTAAAGGCAGTGGACATTTCAACATGAAAGCAATAAAAACAGTGCTTAGTTTTTGCTTTGTTTCTTAATTAATGAATTTATAAAAAAAATCAACTCTTCACCTGAGGCAATACTACTTGAAAATAATTCAGAAGAGCTTGAATTGAATTGAATAGAACTGAATTGAATTGAAAGAGCTATGTAACACCGTAAACCTACTAATGTTCGAGTCAGCGCAGAAAACTCCACACGTTACGTCAATTTCTTGTCATTTATTGCAAACGATATCCAGCCGTAGCTGCTCTGGTGGTCCCTGGAGTCAGTGTGCTGCTGCTAAAATAGAGGGACAGTAATTGGCACATGCAGCACAGGTGTGCTAGTCTTTGAAAGTATGATACGGCTTGATATTGTCAGCATAAATGTATGGGATGCTGGTGATCCAGCCAATGATCTCTTTTAACATACACGGATGGACGTTCGGACAGACGGATAACAGGAACAGCCGAGGGCAAAAATGAAACCACGTGGAACACCATGTGGCAGGAATGTGGACTTTGAAAGGATGTGATTTAAAGAAATTCAGGAACAGAGAGATAAAATATGAACCACTCTAAAACAAATTCAGAAATTTCACAAAATCATGTCGTCCATTAATATCAATGATGATCAAACTGTAAACTTATAAGAATCTAAAGTTATTATAATGTCACAAGACCCAGAGAAAAGCAATTTCAATGCATTATGCAAAAAACAGTATTTTTTTTTAGAGCAACATTCTAAGTTGTTCAGTTACTTTTCTTTTTTTTTCAAAATCTTTGATTTCTCTGCTAAACTAAACTTTGATGTCAAAGTTTGTATAGATCTAAATGATGATTTTAAACAGATTCTTGAACCACAGTTTAAAAAAAAAAAAAAAAAAAAAGTATTAAAACCTGTGCACTGAAAGAGTTAGGCAAAAATAACTTAAATATGGGGCCAATTGAATCAAAGGCTTTTGAAGCTGAGAAGTTTAGACATTTTAGAGGTATGTAGATGTTTTAATATTATTCAGGAGATCTTGGGTGTCCCACAGAGAGATCAGTGAAAAGGAGGATCTGCTGTGTCAGGGAGATGGATGATTGGGCAAGTTAGGGGATGAAGCTGAAAGATTCACACTGCTGACATCTCTGATCTTTCACACTGGAAAACTGACAGCAGCAACTTGCTTACTTTCTTAGAGTACATGGATCCCTAAGAGAGAACAGTGTTATTGTATGAAGAAGTACATTTAGAATGTTTCTTTGTTGGAGATGAGATTTACAAATTAAGTGGTTGAGGAATTTTTCACCTGAAGATGCAGTCTGAACTTTGAGCTTGGTTGCTGCATCTATATGTTTGTCAGTGTCACAACAACTAAAATGATGTACAGCTGGATTCACAAAAAGGGCAGGGTGGTAGGAGATAAAGCTTTGCTGAAGAGGAACCACTTTATCTAAAAGAAAAAAAAAACAAAAGTCTTTCTCCCCCGTCCTGTTAATGACAGAGTTTTTCTCTCCAGTTTTGTCTCATGCTTATTCTGGTTGGAGGATCTTAGCTAAACAAGACAAGATTCAAGGCAATCTGCAGGATTACTCAGCTAGACTGAAATGACATTATATAACTCTCATGGACTCAGTAATGTTTGGAAAAAATGCAGCAACATTTCTAACTACAAAAGCATAGTGCATTTACTTGGCAAAAGAACAAAACTTTTTCCTGATTTAATGAAAATTTAAAAGCACAATAATCTAAAATAGGCTGTTTATCGTGTTGGAAAGTTAGAAAATAAATTTTACTCAATTTTGTCTTAATTAAAATAATTTCACTGATCCAGAAAAGTGGTGCAGATGTATTTGTATAATTAAAAATAATGCAGTTAATGTAGAAATCAAAACTTTCTCCAAATGGAAGATAGATCCCAAAGATTGTGTTATTCTAAATGCTAGTGGCTTAGATGCTTTTTTTTTAATAATATGTGTATGTGTGTGTTTTTTTCTATATCGAGGGACGTCAGTGATGAGGGCTCTGCATGGATTTGGACCAGCATGTTACTACAGCTGTGCCTGTTTTACCATTATGAGGAACATTTTATTATTGAAAACAAAATTTGCTTTTCAAATACTAAATAATTAACATGGCCATATTATGAAGCATAAATACTATAAACAAACATGAATGTTGAATGCTGCTACACAAATCAGCTGCTTTTATCTTATAGTATGTATTTCTTTTAATTTTAACACCTGTATGATCCCAACAGAACACTGTTTCATGTAACACAGTTTTGTTCACAGCATTTTACCATCCCAAACATGCTGACTGCACTGCATTTTTTGCAAGTAAAAGTGCAATTGAATTTAACCCGGTGTATGTAATACTACAGAAAACATTGCACTGTTTTCACCCAAAGGTAAAATCGATATGAAGAGGACATAGAGGGTAGAAGGGAAGTGGGAGAGTATTAGGGGTAAGTGCCCCTCTTGGCCCTTAACATTTTCCTGTGATGATGACCTGACCAGGAACAATGTAAGTCTCCACAGTCGTTGCTTCAGGAAAGGGCAAGATTTATGTGACGTCTAAGAACCTGAGGTCACGGTGTCTTCCTCCAGCAGCTGCTCTCTGTCTCAACATGGCTTTACAAGTTCTCAAGTGGGAATAAAAAAATGGGAAAGATAAACCTGTGGTCCACATATTTTAGTTGTTCTATTTGACAACACTATTCTCTGTGCACTCTTATTGCATCATATACATTACAAAAGAAAGATTAATCAAAGTCAAAGAACATATTCAAGGACAAAGTACTTTTTTTTTCTCCCACTTTGTTTATACTTGCAGTGTTGATGCATGCTGATGTGGTGAGCCTCACAAGAAATTGCAGGCTATGTTCCTGTCATTTTGACAAGGAAAAGATGAACACGGATGACAATCCTGTCTATTTTGCCTGGAATAACTGGAGGAGGCTGCGAGTGAGGGGGAGACCAGAAAAGCACAGGTCTGCAAAGCCCCAGATGAGTGTGACTTCTGTCCCCTTACACATCATGTTCTGTGGTATTCAGGTAGCCTCTATTGTCCATATGGTACTCTTATATGGTTGGCCCTCCCATTTTGGGTCAATGCTTTTTCATCAACAACAAATCATAGCCATCGTGATGAATTCATATTATATTGGGTCACCATGAAGCCTATGGACACTCCCTTATGGAACTTTTTTTTTTTTTTACCTCACTTACAGTATATTGCACGTGGGGCCCACATTCGAATATGTATCTACAAAACATACACACACACACACATACATATATATGAAAGATGTGCTCCAAAGTGTAAATTTGAAAATATTGCACACCGCCAGTTTCCAGAAAAATATAGACCTCCCACTGATGCACATTACTGAGAAAGTCATGCATGGAGTGATGTTTTAACCAATGCACAATTTGTGTCCGCCAGAATGATTGGAATCATTTTCATTTCATGCCTATAACAATGTTTTGTTGTGAATTGAAGTGAAAATAATAAAAACACAGAATGCATTTAGAGTGACACTGAAAAATATCTATAAGTCTAGACTGGTCAAAGGAAATGTTTTTGACCACAAATATGTGTCAACCATCCGAGATCCAGTATTTTGTTAGTTTTTTCATTTTTTTATTTCTTTGGTCAATTCTACACTGAAACAAATATGTCTCATCAAAGATTGTACATTATATGAGGACACTATAGAATGACAGGTCAGAATAATAGATTCAGCATTACAAGAAATTATAATGTATTGAAGGAGACCTCTCAACTAAAACTTCTGGAATTTGCTTAGCATTCTTTAGAATGGAAATTATTCTTCTCTGCAAGTTCCAGCTAACAGATTGCATGTGTGTATGTAGATTAACTGCGTCATAAATCAGCAGACTGAGCATTTGATGAATATTCAGTGAGACATTGCTGAATTTCAGCTCAGCAGGTGGGAACAGGGTGATGCAGTGAATGTAAACCAACTCCGCCGTAGACGTTGCTTTTCGTGGATGCTCTTTTCCTGCTTTTTTAAATGCAAATGATGGATCATTATATACAGCATTACACACTTCCATGTAGACTACAGCAGTTTTACTGACTACAAGCAAGTTGGTCTTGATGATTTGACATTCGTTAACAAAATTATCTCATAATGCTGTGTTATTGTACACTTTTTTTGCCACATCATTTGAACACATTTTAAATTAACTTCCTCATCCCTGTGAAACAGAAAAATAATTTCCCTCATGATATAAAGCTCATCATTTCAGGACACAGTTGCAGAAACACACTGGTGCAGAAATGTGTGTGATATATTCTGAAGGTAAAGACATTAGCTAACACAGCCAGACAGTAGCAAAATATAGCACGTTCAGTACAGCCATAATCTGTGTAACGTCCTATTTCCTCTTCACAAAAATAAATGAATATCGATACAAAGAGCAGAGAATTATAAATCCATGAACATACAGAGACACAACTGACATGCTGTCTGCAAATAAGATAAATAACATCAGGTTATTTTATGTTTATGGGCCAAATGTCTTTTTCTTTGTTTTTTTGTCTGTGTTGTCTATAACTGTTGAAAAGTTCAATAATAATATGTCATATCAGCATTTTTTTTTTTAAGATTTTCTAGTGGCCTTTATTGGATAGAGAGAAAGCAAGGGTAAAAAAGGGGACTTCAACCCACAACCAGGGTTTACCAGCTTGACCACTAGTCTATCTGATAACTTTTGTTACACAAGCCCAACATTTATTTAACGTAAGAAAAGAAGAAAAAAACAAACAAACATGAACATAGCCTTGATTTTTCTTTGCTAACATCGGAATAATGCCAGTGCAGCGCATGTGCCAGCTTTACACACGGTGCACTCAGCCTCCCATTTGTCCTGACTGGGACAATATGTGGGAAATTCTTTTGCAGTTCATCAGTTCATTTGTGAAGTTACACTTTCACTTTGGTGTTTTGTGTTACTGGACTGTCTGTTCTGCTGTGTATGTGTGTCTGGGTGTCGCCGAGCTGCCCACGAGGCAGTCTCTCGGGAATTAAGTCGCGCAACAAAGTACCTTAGTATTCTGTGCACAGCGCCAGGCAATTTAAGCTGACGCTTAATTTCTCTATGAAAAACATTGAAAACCAAACTTTTTCATGAATTTATAAAAAAAAAAATCCAGGATGCCCCAGACAGGACATAAAAAAGTGGATATGTCCGAGCAAAAGAGAACGTTTGGTCACCCTACCACAAGTGAACCGTCACCAATCACCATATAAGACTGTCACAGTATTTTTCTGTATTTTTTTGTTTGTTTTTAAACTGCTCACTGTTTGCAATATTTGGTGAAACACAACCAACACCAAAGTATGTATGAAAAATCTTGTCTGTGTTTCTTGTCAGTTTCACACATCAGTAACATGAGACAAACTCGTATCCCAACGACATTGGTTTAACGTTTCCTAATGACATTGTAGTTGTTTTAGCTTTCTTTTGTTTTTAAACAAAAGAATAACTTCTTTCTCATTTCTTTTTTACAGTTGTATTTCTGACTCTGCTTCTGAATTCTGCCACCAAGCAGACACCTCCGTTATTACATGCTCTGTCTGCGTAATCGAAAAGCATGAAACGTTCACAAAGACATGCTGGGTCTCGCAGTAATTGTCAAGTATAAGTAGATTGAGCAACACACTTTTTCAAAACACTTTTTCACCTTCGTTTGAAACATTTCAAAACACAAGGGATAAAGAAATGATTTTCATCTTTTAAATTAATTGGTTCTGTAATATTGGGGGTGATGTGATGGTGTATTCGTGTATTAACACTTTTAAAGCCTCTACATCATATTTGCAGTAACATTATGTTCATAACTGTGTTTACATAGTCTTTACAAACCCATCCTTCAAGTCAAGAATTTCTTCTATCCATAAGGGATACTGTGGACATCAAATATTAATGTTGTACCAACAGAAAATGGTCGCTCCAAAAAGGGATGACCTACTTCCCACATTTAGCCCCAAAGGACCTCTCTCTGGAAAAACATGAGAGAAGGATATTTAGCCAACAGGGTTGCTCTTTAAAGCCCCAGATGAACATGGGTTTTAATTTCACCCTGGTTCTCAAGCATTTCATCCCAGGAGACAGACTTCTTCGTCACTTTGAACATAATCAACTTGGAGGCATCAAAATAGAAAATTAATACCAGTATTCCAAAAGAAAGAAATGTAATAATAATAATAATAATAATAATAATCTATTAATTGGTTTGGTTGATTAAATCCCAGAATACCAGATGTAATGTAGTACATTAAGGACATTAATGAACATTAAAATATTCTTCCCACACAAACGGAAGCACATTGTTGGTGCAGGATTGCAGGGCATCCTAGTATATGCTGTGTTTACTGGAGAGAGAATTAAAGTGTGATCTGCATACTAATTGTGTGTCTTTTTTATTTATTTATAAATAAATAAATAAAAATCACACAGTCTGAGTTCAGATATGAAGAAGGGATTACTTTCAAAAAAAGGTTTGGGTGCCGATCATTCATTCAGTCTCATAAATTCTGAATCCTTTGAAGTCTTACTAAAAGCTGTTTTAATCGGTCTAATAAAAAATGTTATCAGTGAACAATTCTGAAATATTTATGATTCTTCAGGGTTCTAGAAAACTGTAAAAATTTCAATCAAAGCAGTTTTCTAACATAGTCCCTCATAAATATGTGATGTGGGTATTTACAATGACATTCACAATTTGGAGTGTTTTTCATTCAGATACTGGTGTGGTTTTTCCAGTAGTCTCAGCACCTGGGCTTCTTTTCTTGGGTCTTCAAAATGTTTCACATCTCATCCTTATCAGGACGTCTTAAAATAACTCTGAACATCCTCCAATTGTTCAAAAATACAGCATCAAGATTTCATATGAGAGATGAGATGATGACGTTTTTTGCAAAATTCAGATAAGAATTTAAAATTATTCTCCTCAGGAATAAAGCCCTTAAGGGCCTAGCTCCTTACCTTAAGGAGACCACAGCTCTATATCATCCCAGCAGAGCACTTCTCTGTTTGACTGGAGGTTTAACTTGTGGTTTCTAATATTTCCAAAAGCAGAATGTAAGAGAGCCTTCCCTTATCAGGCCGCTCGTTGGAACCAGCTCCCAGTAGACACCATCTCTCTCTACCTGTAAGATTTTCCTTTAAACTTTACTTTTTGATAGATTTTTTAACTAGGGATCACGTCAATAGTCTTAAACACACTTCTTGTCACATTGCAATAAACATTGTTGTGTTCTGTGTCTCAAAGGCAGAAATCCATTGACTAATCTCTCTGTGCTTGTTGGTCTCTGTACTCTCATCTCATGTTCCCAGCTGAGTCATACAGCCATCTTTCCTCTAGTTCTGCTGGAGGTTTTGCCTCCCTTTTACCATCTTATTTATTTATTTATTTTATTCCCCCCCACTCCACTGGCTTTGTGCATGATCAGTATGGTGGATCGCACCAAAGTTACGTGTGACGGAATAGCCGTCAGCTGGTGCAGGGAGACCATGATGCTAACATACACGCACACACACACACACACGTTTTCCCTCCTACCTGTTTACTGTCATATCTCGCTTCCTTTCGTCACCGCACCGTGGCCATCATGGGTGCACACTTGACCGCTGTCAAATCTTCTTTTCATCCATAATTATTTTCCTGACATATGCATTTCTTCAGTATTCTCTATTCAAGCCAAACTTCTCACAGCCAACACGAGCATTGACGTTGTCCAGCTTATATTGCGTCACATGCAGGGTGCTTATTAGTCACGTCATGTGATGCCACATCACTTGCTTTTTTCTTGCTGCAATTAATTATTTTCTTTGCTGAGGTATTTTGGGTACTTTGCTCATACAATATTGCTGTCTTTTATTTTCTTTGATTTTTCTTGATCTCTCAGCTAGGCTGTTTTTAATTTTAGGTTCAGTTCAAATTAATTTGATTATGGATTTGATAGAATTATACCCAGAATAAAATGAGTGGTACTGAACTGCACTGTAATTAAGACTGAACCAGATTGTGTTTACTGGTTTTTGTGTTCTCTGTTCATGTTTTTTTTTTTTTTTTTTTTTTTTTTTCTCTTTTGTTTGTTTGTTTATTTAAAGTGGACCAAAGCCTCTTGTGATACAACAGGTATGGGTGAGTCATGTGACTTTGAATCCCCCCCCCCCAAAAAAAAAAAAAAGAAAAAAATGAACCCAATAACAGCTTACTAACCTGAAGAAGCCTTTCAGGTAAAAGGTGAAATGTCATCATGAATCACAAAATCCAGTTCTGTTGCCTTTTTACTCAAGCCTTTTATGGGCTTCTTTCAGTCTGAGCTACCCTGTTTGACCTCTTCCAGAATACAAGACCCAGCATCAGCCCTTAAAGCTCCCATTCTCTGCTCTTCTGAAGCTGAAATTCAACCCAAGCTGTGTGCCAGAATAAACCTGGGTCAGACATACTGAATCCTCTTGATAGCCATTTTACTTTCTTTTCTCTTTGTCTTTTTTTATTTATTTTGCTTCAGAGAATTTTCTCTTAGACTCTTTAGTATAGCAATTATATCCAATAGCTTGATAATATTGAAGCTTTAGACTCAATGTGAAAACACTGGGTATCAGCTTTTGTGTTAGTCACGCCCATGTGCACACACATCCTATTTTATATTTCTGTTTTGTAATACAAAGTCAACACTACTACCAAACTGTAAGCAAAGCCTGAAAAAGTTATATCTTAAGGCAACTGTGATGAATGAGCAGACTTCAGTTTACAACATGCAGCCATGCACTGCACACTTGCCATATCCACAACCCATTAGCTATCATCCAACTCTGCATTAAATTCTGTTTGTTTGTTTGGTTCGCCTCTCCCCTCTTTTTGTGACCCCAGTTGCCTGCAACCCTTCAGGAATCCCTGCCTTTTCCATTTTCCAATTTCAGCCGCTTTCTCCAAAGCGAAGTTTGATGAATGTCGCTCACATTGAAGTGACCTCCAAGATAACCCTCCCCTCACTTTCCCAGGGAAATTCATCAGGTAGAGTTGGGCAGACTCAGGGATGTGTGATTCAGCACACAAGGTGAATGTTTGTCACAGAAACCTCAGATAGCGTGATATTGGTGAGGAATGGGAAGGATAGAGAGTTGCTATTCTTATAACCTTATGAAGTGTCAGTCAGACATGAAAAACACAGACTTCCTGGTTGATTCTAGAAAGTCAGATCAATATTTCTTATTTACAAGTAGAAAATGGCCACATGTACCCAGAAAGTATTCACAGCACTTCACTTTGTCCGCATTTTGTTATGTTACAGCCTTATTCCAAAATGGATTATATGCATTTTTTTTCCCCGTACACACAAACCCCATGACACCGTGAAGACAGGCTTTGAGATTTTTGATAATTTGTTAAAAATAGAAAACTAAGAAATCTATCTATATTATATAAAAAGAAAAGGAAAAAGGGTTTATTTATGAGTAAAATAAGAGTTGATCTGAAAATAACATTTTTTCAGATGGACTATTGACAATGTTGCTACATACCACAGTTACATGCATTGAGATTAGATGAGATTCCTTAGATCTAGCCACCAACCCATCTTTTAGGCCTTGAAGTCACATCAGTAACTTTTTGCATTATAATTCCTTTTATAATTTCTGTAGTCACTACCATAAACTTTGTCAATTTAATAGCTATTAAAACAACTGATTGTATCCTGCATAAGTCTGTTAATGATTAAACTTAATTTGTTAGTACTAAAAAGTTACCAAAGAACTCATGGGGTGTGCAAACTAAATGGATGCATGTAATGTTGTGTAATGGCCCTTGGAAAAAGCAATTAGACATGATACAAACTTTTTCTTTTTTTGGCGGGTGGGGTGGGCATATTTTCATGCTCCACTTGTTATCTGAAGGTATGGTAGATTACTTTTATTGTAGATTACTTTTGCCCCTTGTACTCATAACCAGTTGTTTAAATAACTGTATTATTAGAGATGTATGATGTTAGGTACAATAATGACAAAAATGTTACAATTATAAAATTTTTTTTAGAATTGTAGGAATCGTTTAGAATACCATTGCATACAAAGATAAGTGGTGAATGGCATACAAGGAATATGAAACTGCATTAAATCAGGTCTTCCAAAATATCTTTTGCATGGGATTCTAGCATCTCTAATTTTTTGTCATTTGTCTGAATGGCTTATATTTGTTTCAGAGTATTTGTAGTCATATAAAATATGGTGTGCTACCTCAAGATTAAGTCAGGACAAAGTCACAATTGGCAAGTAGATGGTGGGTCAGTTCAACAGAGCTTGAAGTTCAGTAGTCCTAAAGAGGTTTAAAAAAGATGGCCTTTTGCCTGCGACCTAGCAAAGTTTAATTTAGAGAAAATAGAGCCATATGTTCAAAAACCTTGTCTTCTGTGCACTGCTCAAATTTCAGTTGGGGAGTCTTATATTCTAATAGTGAAGTCATATTTATTTATTGGTAAATTCCTGAGCATTGAATTAAAAGATCTATCAGTATCTGGTGAGGTTATGGAATAGGTGCCTCATCATTTTAATCCCATAATTTTGTCTCCGAGGATGTGAAGCTTGATCATGTCTATGAAATGTGAGTACAATATTGTTATGGCTGTAAGCCTGCTCTGTAATTTGTGATGGTAACTCTTTCCAATTTAAGTATTTGTTAATTAATGCTGATTGGTTGTCCTCCTGTTACAACCTTCCACCATGCCTCCTTCCCGAGACTGGAGGACTTGGCAAATGCAGCTACACCTCCACCCATCCAATCCTGCATCTGTCTGGATTTGAATACCTCATAAAAGTCCACCCTGCCCAGCAGCGGATATGGCTGTACTTCCAGCTTGCTAGGCATTAAAGTACTGCCTTGTTGCAGGTTCTTTTTTTTAAAACCTTAATTAAACAGCTTCAGAGTAACAGCGCTGGTTAAATAAGCTACTTGTAATGTTAACTTGTTACATGGAGAATGGAGGCTCTGGCCTGTGTCAGCACCACTACACAAACGTGCCCCGTAACCCATAATCTCTTATTTATAGCAGAAAAAACTACACAAATATACAGCAGTAAGTCTGTACCATTTTAAATAAAATACATCCATCCATCCATCCATCTTCTATACCTGCTATTTCCTGTTCAGGGTCACGGGGGTCTGCTGGAGCCCATCCCAGCTCACATTGGGCGAAAGGCA
>JBAMYA010044048.1:0-12803 GCA_037176975.1 Arrhamphus sclerolepis | reverse complement strand
ATAGATAGATAGATAGATAGATAGATAGATAGATAGATAGATAGATAGATAGATAGATAGATAGATAGAGAGATAGAAATTTATTAATCCCCAAAGGAAATTTTAAATTGTCAAAGACAGTATTACTACTTGTGTATGAATATAAAAGCAACTACTTATTAATATGATGATTATTTATCTACTAATAAAAATATTTGTGATCACCCATCATGTTATTATCTATGCGCCTTGTCGTAAATAGGTGCTATGTAACAAAATTGGATGGAATTGTCTGATCCTTCATGAGTCCAACATCCTAATACAAAGAAAATCCTAAAGTAACTATCAACAAGAAGTTGTGTGGATGAAAAGGCCACGTAGTAGTTCTGTATGATTTACATATACATCCTACTCTATAGCCTTCAGAACAAAAGTAGTCCCCGAATAAAACCACAAAATGGCAAAAACCCACGTTGCAGGCATAATGGTTACCATGGCAGCAGGTCACTTACACTCTGCAGTGGGGTCTGAGTTGCTCTGACCTTGTGCAATGTGGTGGCCACACTGCCACTTCTAAAGTTAAAAACGTCTCAAAAATGAATCTACAATTCTGTTATGACGATACATTATTTCAACCTGATTAAAGTGCATGAGAAGTGAAACCAAAGAAAGAAACAACCTAAAAACATACATGTGGGTCCAACAAATGCTGCAGCTCCACGGTGTGATCTTAAATTACGTCATTTTTCATTGAAGTTACCCCCTTATTTCAAGTGACAGTACTAAACTCAGTGATCTCTAAAATGGAGGCTGAATTAAGTTAATATTTTCAAAAGAGCACCATGCAACAAAGTCAAATATTTAAATTCTCACTTGTGCATCCTGCTCCACCAGGTCTGCATCCACCACTCCTGACTCATCTCTGGTCCCCTGGAACCATCAGTCCAAAACAATCAGCTGATCAGTTGGTGTTTAAATGCAATGTGGCTAAAACCAGCACTATGTGGACGGTTAAACGCTCACATCAAGTCCACAGCGAACTGACCTGCAGTAGAACAACCAGCATCTTCTTAAAGTGGCCTGAAGTGTCTGCGATTACATCCTCCTCGATGTCTCTGCCATAGGCTGGAGACGCGCGCACACACACATACGCATCAGAGTTAAATATAGCCACAAGCTATCAAAAAAATATTTCAACTTAATATGACATCTTGTTTAACAGGTCTTACCATCCTTATAAGCTGCTACCATCTCTTGTACCTGTTTGTTGTTTCTAGATGCCAGGACCTCAATCAGGCATCTCTCATTTGTTCCAGCTCCCTGCAATGAAGTATGAAGATAAATGTGAAGGAACTACCGCTTCAATCACTATGACTGGAGGAAGGGAGAATCTGACTGGGAGGAAAATTTCTTACTTTGACGGCATCGTGGATTTCCTTTGCATCATGGTATGCTTGGGTTCTCATTAGACTGACGATGAGACGCTCAAATTTTCCCGTGAGTTCATATTTCAGATCTTCAATCAAGTCCTGATGAAACAGCATTGTATCATATGGTTCCCAAAACATTAAGGAGTAAGAGTAATTTCAACAGGTTACTGATATAATGAGATTTGTGTACCTTCCCAAAACTGCTTTTGTACGCTGAAATGACTTCCTGCCTCTGCGCGTTGCTTCGAGAGGTGATCAGGTCCAATATAGTCTCTTTGTCACTACCTGAGGAACACAGATGTTATAGACCAAACAGTTGTATGAGACTGCAGCACAGTCGAAAAGAAAAAATGATAAAAAACATGACCTTTGAACTTCAATGGACAAGAATGACAGAGGGGTTGGGTGCTCACCAAAGCCTTTCATAGCGTTGTAAAGGGCCTCGGCATCAGCGCTGGAATCAAAGTCCGGAGCATCTGAGACTGTGCCTCTGAACACCTACGACAAAACATTATCATGGAATAAGTTTTTAAACATCTTAGGTAGGAATTTTAAAAATAAATTGTGCAGTAATATTTAGAGCTAAAGCAAAATGTAAATGATGAGCAGTTTGGCAGCTGATTTGAGGCTTCTTGCTTCATCTCAGGGACATCTAAAAGATGTTGCTTCAAGGAGGCACACCTTTTCACAACCATCTAGCTGATCACTCGTGCAAATAAGAGGCCTCAAACTTAATTTGTCCACAACAAACCTGACCAAACTACTCATATTTTTTTAATGACCTTAGATGTGCTTCTGTAAGTTTCTAGGCTAATTAGCGAAAGCAAGAATGTTGATGAGTAGCACACTGGCTGGTTTTGAAAGCACACACAACATTACTAGTGTGTACTAGTCTTGCCAAAATGTAGTGCACAACATCCAGAATGTGCACAATTGCACAAAGTGCAATGTGCAAAAAATAGCCAGATGGTGGGCTACATCAGGGAGAACTTCCAGTGTGCAGCTTTTAAGTGGTTGGTTTTAAAGTTCCCTATAAATACTGCACAAACACCGCTGTATTTAATGCTGTATGAAATGTACACTGGCCCAGCGGACATGTCAAAGAAAAAAGATTAAAAAGAAAGACCATTTGCTCATCCCATCAGCAATTAGGAACCATAAGCAGTCTTCTACAGTTTTACAGTCAAAGGTTGAAGGACGACATGCCCGACGACTCTCTGACAATCAAGAACAGACTGCACGCAGTCAATCGCTGATCTCATATGGCTGGTCTCAAGAGGCCTACCAGTAACAAATCCATATTCTGCCTACAGGACTTGGATCGTAGGGCCCAAGGGTGGAAAAGATGTGGAGAGCGATTTGGTGACTGCTGCACAGAGAAGAGTAACATCTTTTGGTGGGGGCAGTGTGATGGTGTGGGTCAGTATTTCCCTCACTGGAAAAACAAGGCTCGAGATATTGAAATGAAATTCTGCAACCGGTGGCAATCCCACAGCTTCACAACCCGGGACCAAACTCTAACCTCCAAGATGGAGTTTATCAGACACTACGTCCAGAACTTCAGAATGGAGAGGATGGAAAGGCCTGCCAGCAGTCCTGACATCACCCCCGTTGGGATCAGTTTGGGCATGCTGTCCGTGCCAGAGTGACTAACACAACCACAAAGGCTGACTTGCAAGAAATGCTGTTTGAAGAATGGGATCAGCGTGTGAACAAGCTGGAGACCAGCATGAGGAGAAGGCAACAGGCTTTTGTGGTTGTGCATGGTTCTTGTTCTCACTACGGAAGCTCCTGTATGTCAAATTAATACTTTTAAATAGTTAAATTCACTATATATGTCTCGTTTCTTGAGACTTCAATCATCTAATCTACTAAACAAGAACAAACAAGACTTAACAGCAACAAAAATAAAGAAAAGCTGTTGGGCAGTGGCAGAGAAGAAAAGCCAAATCTTTCATGAGTGCAACCCACTCTCTCAGCTCTGCTGCTCATCCCCCAAATACCTGTTCCTTTCAAATGTGGCACCATTCAAATGTGAAATAAACAGCCTTTCCAACAGTCTAATATTTATTGCAAGAAGCACTGTTACAAAAAAAAGAAACAAACTACAAAATAAAAACAAATTTCCTTTCTTTTTGAGCTTGATTTCCATTTGTTTGTTTTGTGTAGGTTTACTGTACTATTTTTACATTTCTATTCTAAGTTCTGTTTTATTCCTTATTCTGCCTATATCCATTTTTTTTGTCATTTTACTATGCATTTTAATTGTTTTTGTTAATTTCTTTTTTTCATTTTTCTTCATCTTAACACTTTTCTAAAGCACTTTGGGTTGCCTTTTTTGTACTGAAATGTGACATACAAATCAACCCACCTTACCTTGCCAGTAGACACTTAACAGCACACACTAGTGACATAGTATGTAGGTTCAAACATGACCACTGAGTGTAGCTTATGTTCTGTATTTTGTAATGCAATGCACTACAACTCTGGAGACCAGTCATAACACAACATGCATAATTTTGTGCTTCAGCATAAACACTTTTACTGTGACATTTTCATACAAATGATAGCAGCTGCTCGACTATGGAGTACATAATGTATGAAAAATGCAAAACATGTATTCTTAGTTATTTTTATCACTCTGTGCATCAAAGTGCAAGTATGCCATTGTCATTTGGTATGTGAAAAGTACCGAAAGTCAAACCCAAACTCTCTGCTATGCATAAAACAGTCACAAATGACATGATCACTTCAGTCTAGTCTCAATTTATTAGCCATTTATTGTTTCTGTAATGACACAAAACATGACTTTTAAATCATAGCACGCTCCTTTAAAGGCTATTTTACATGGCGCGTCAGCACATTTCAGCTTCCGCTTCATGTAGTTTTGTTATTATGAAGAGATGATCGTAAATGACCATCCTTGACAAGGTTAACATAGCAGCTGTGACTCAGCAGTTAGAGGACACTGCCTCTTACTGCAAGGCTGGTGGCTCACACTTGACACAGAAAAACATGGGGAAAAAAAACAAAACAAACTATTTTGGCAGCAACTGCTCTACCACATTGTTTTATTTCAAATGATGGAATAATTGTAAACCTGATTCAAAAACCTGAACAAGTTGATGTTACACTGCTCCGTCAAGAATTTTGTTGAGACTAAATTGAGATCTCAAGAAGCAGATCCCTGAATGACTAATATTTAATGTCTGGTTATTTAAAAGATCCGAGTCAACCTTGACTGCAAGCTTCTTTATCATTTTACACAACTCAGAAAGACAAAATACAGAATGGGAGGGGGGGCAACTCAGCAGGATGAGAATACACTTTGCTTTGTCAGCATCACCAGTTTGCACAGCATATGCTGCAAGTGCTTTAGCCAGACCTGCTCTTCCTCCCATGGAGTGAGCAGTGTTAAAGCGTTACTTATGGGATACTGGGAGAACAGGAGCAGCCAAGTCTGCCATTACAGCAGCTGACCACTTGCACCTGTCTAATTGCCAGCATTCTGGAGTAAAACCTGCTGTTTGCTGGGTGTGTATGTGTGGCTCATTCACTTGTATGGTGGTAGGAAAGTGTGCATGTATGCATGGCCGGAGTCAGGTTGCACATACATGTAGACCACCTGTCTGTACAGAGGTCTGGCACACAATGGCTCAAACAATAAAAAACATCACAGAGTGCAAAGCATGTACAGGATGAGCCCTTTTTTTCATTTGAGGTGTTCAAAATGACTCAGAGCCTTGAGTTTTAGCCCCATCCTGTTGTGATGAGCTCGTTCATTTGGGGAAACCGAAGAATTTGGCAGGCATTAACTGCAGCTGTGGAGATTCCTACTGCATTACAGCTGTCTGCCAGAATCTGCTCTTCTCCCTGCTGAGGGGCCACTGCACATGCTCCGATCATCTCCTGCACAATGACCATCTCTCTGCACGACAGCTGGAGAGCTCCCATATAGCAACAAGCTCCAAACAACTAGCTTATGACTAAACTAATCACATTTGTCATGATTATGTTGAACCTTAACTAAATCTCTACTCCTTCCTTCATTCCTGACTGAAGCTTGTTTTTTTTTCTATTGCCATAAACACAGCTTTACATATGTTTTGCATTTATGTTGTGTTTTAACTCAGATGAGAACCAAAAAAAAAGAAAGAAAGAAAAGGCATAGACTTGAAATGATCCTACAGAGCAGATAGTTTTTGAAAGATGCTGTCAGGCAGGTCACCTGGCTGCATACAAACCCTCCACTATACCTGCTGTGAAGGTAGCAGTGACACCCTACACGGCTGGCTTCATGACGTGGCGAGTTTGCATGCAGCCAGGTGACAACAGATGACTCTGCTCGATCATTCAACAGCACACAAAACCACCCATGTTTAAAAGGCACACGATCTTTTATGCAGTTTGAAATGACCCAGATTATATGTACATAATGCAAGGTGAGGCGAGGTTTTGACCACTTACCATATTTGTATTTGGTCTTGTTGTCTTGTCTTGTCAACACCACCCAGAAATCAATAGATTCAGTCTTAAAGAGAGAAACAGAAATGCTGACTTAGTAACAGCACTGCAAAAGAGCCTCGCCTTGCTGAGGCTGTCATTGACCTCAAATGTACAGGAAATTAAGTTCCTGTCCTTTGTAAATTCACTGATGTGACAGTTCAAACTGTAAGTTACCTCCTGTAATCCTGAGAGAGATAGAGCACAGCAACTCAGGACCAAAAAAGGGAACAGGGAGACCATTTTCTACGAGACCCACACTCACATTCAAGTATAATGACTCACTGGTGGGTGGAATTTACATTCATTCAGCCTGCTGATCACTTTTTCTACACAGCCATGCACTAAGCTATAAGACCATCATTCATTAAGCATAGCGGGGGTCCTAGGTAGTAGCCCTTTCCTTGTTTTTCATATTGGATTAACTTAAAATAAATAAATGAATGGATGAACAAATAAGTTAATTACATTTAGTCAATACTTCATAAATATAAAGCTTATTTTATTCGATTTTCCTGCAGATAACAGGAATGGCTTCAATGCTGCACCGTTGCTTGAGACAGCTGTCAGGCTTTCCCAAAATAGCATGCACAGTTTAACTTAATGACACAATCAAGGTCTGGAGAGAGAACTGGCGGGGTATATATCTATAAATAAAGAGCCACACCCTTCTCTGTATGCAGAATATGTATGCACAGTACACTTGGAGGCTTCAAATCGTGCTTTATGAATAGTTGTTTTTTTCTGAATTAAACTTTTCTCTGAAACCGAAAATAAAGTTATGTGTGAAGTCAAACTTAAGCCTAAGTCTTTTACTTCATCCTAATTTTGTTTTCATCGGTGCGTCTCATATGAAGTCACATCTGTTCGCCAGTGCTGGCCGCCTCCCTGCAGTAAGTCACAGAAACATTTACAAATGACGTTATCAGCAAACTTCTCCCGTGAATTTCTGACGCAGCCGACGGTCCCAGAAGAGCTGCTGAGAAACAGGCTGAAACGGGTCTCAACAAGCCTCTAAACAGCTGAAAGCGGCTTACCTCTTGTCAAGAGGTGTCGTCGCCGGTGGATGGTGGTCCTGCTGTCTTAAAGCCCAAAAAGGCGGCGTGTCTGTGTCTCCCCCTGATCAGAGTCAGGCCGCCTCGTTACGTCTCCTCTGACGCAGCGACTGCGGCGCCTCTGAACAGAGAGAGGGCTCGTGTGGGGGAGTGATGGAGCATGTGTGCGCCATATTTAAGGAGAAACTATACACTAGCGGTCCAAATTTGTCCACTTTTTGTTTGTGCGGTTTAATGCCTTATTATTTTATGAAATGAAAGCACAGAACAAATAGACAACAGAAGTTTAAAAAAAAAGAAAGAAAGAACGAAATCACGGAATCCATTAATGAACCAACTTTTGACTCGAAGTAGCCATCTTTTGTAGCTATAACAGCTGAACACACTCGTGGGATTCTATCTACAATAGAAATCAAATATTTTTCAAAACGTTTTTTTCCAGTCATGGTTCAAAAGTTGCCATAAATGTGTGGCACATGAAAGTGCCCCATAATACTGAAATGTACTTTTTTTCAGTTTTGGGTAACCCTACCTTTTTTGTTAACCCCTGGAAGTTCATTTGTTATCTTTATACAATTTTGAGCTGTTCATTGGACTTGAACTGTTTTAAAATAAATTTAAAATATAGAAATGAAAAAAAAATGGGGTGTTCTAACTTCAGAACGTTAGTTTTCTGCAATTTCTGTAAAAAAACAAAAACACTTGCACTCAACATTACTCAGAACCAACTGATGTAAGATGCACTTTATTTACTCCATTGCTATGTCCAAGCTGTGTTGAGGAGCAGGGGCAGTGGCAGACATTGTAACCACCCAGGGTCTGAGGCATGCTCCCCTCTGAGTAAACTGACAAAAGCGACCCTTATATAATGGCTTCTGGCAACTTGTACGGGAATTATAAGAGCAAAATTACGGCTTAACATATGAGGTTGACCAATTCTTTGATAGTTTCAAGTATTGTATAATCAAGTTTATGCTTGTGTCTAATTAAGGTTAATAGCAGCTAAAAAACTGGAATTAGAAACACCCCAGAGGAACAATTCAGTTAGATGGAGGCAGACAAACTTCAATGTAACATTACTGTTCTACTTTAATAAAAATCTGAATTAGCACACTTTGTCAACCACGGATGCTTAATTTTCTAAAGTTACTCTTGGATCAGGATTTATGAAGTCTTTGATGGGGATAACGTCAGGTAATGTCATTGTCAGACAATAACGGGTCATAATCTAATGGTGACATTTCTGATTTCATAACCAAGATTGGCAGCATTATAATTAGAATCTCATGTCAGTATAATAGGTTTCAATTTCACATCTTATGGCAGCTTATGCTAGCTGACAGCCGTATGTGTTCCAGTAGCCTATTGCCCAGGTGAAGGTACTGCAGGCTAGTCCAGAAGTCCCCCTTCTATCAGTCACCAACCTGTAGTGTTCAGGAGACCTTCAACGGATGTTGGTGTGTTTTCAAAGAACTTGCTTATGTCCATCATGGTCGTTCATGCAGGCTAAACTAAGGTGGCACTTATTGTGTTCGATGCTGTTCCATGGGCTATAAAATTCTTGACTGTTTTTGGCGTTGTTGTTGTTTCCACCGACATAGAAACACGGTTGTTTCTCTTGCTGCTGGTGTCAAAGATTCTAGAGCGCTATGCGGGTTGTTGGTTTGATTTTGCTCAGATTTAAATAGGGTGATCAGGTTTTCTTTATGGAGATATGCACATATTGACCACTATTTTCCCTGTGGTGTGTTATATGTTCCCATGACAATAATCTGTCAGAGGTAAAAGATCGGGGCCCAAGTCCCCGAACCCCAGTCCTCCCGCTACCTATGCTGAGAAAGAAAAACGAAAAGAAGCTCAGCACTGCAGGCTACAGCTCTGCAGGAAAGGTTAGTGGTGTAATTAATTAGTAACGCAAACAAGTATAAACAGCAAAGATGGGATAGGGTTCGTACATAGCCTGGATGCTTTGAAACAGTCCCACCTTCATGTATGATTTTATTAGCTAACTCTAGTTGTGTAGCTGCGATTTGATTGGCTCACACATATATATTGAATGTAACCATATACAAGATAAGCCCTTGTAAGGCTAACCACTGAAATAGTACATTTAGAAGGTGCATTTAGAAGGAAGAAATTTGTTTATTTATTGATACGATTAAACCTTGCCAGGAAGTGTGCTCACACAGCTAGAGCTAGTGCTAGAGCTTTGTGTACTGTACAGCATGATGTGAAGTTTTGGGTGGAGATTAAAATGCGTCTGGGGCTGTGATGTCATAGTACCTTGCACATCTGAAAGGCTCACTCAGTAATAGATTTTCAGGCTCCCCAACAAAGTGACAGGGTTGTACTATGTGGGAGTCTTTGATTTGGCATTAACATCTGAGAATCAAGTTTCGTTTTTTGTTTCATAACGTGTCCCCTTTAAACATGAATATCACGCACAGTTAGTGTTTCAGCTGTGAGTTTGGGCTTCTGAAGTGTGCGTGTGGGAGTTGAAATTTGAATATAACAGAGGACAGCTCGCTGGCAGCAATGTGAGAGGTGGCCTGCTCTATTTCTGTCCTGTCAGGAGTCCTTTCCAGTAAATGGGGGAGAGATGCGTGGGGGGAAGGGAAACAGAAAAGTTGAAACAGTGTCAGCACGCAGAAGTCAAAATGTCTCAGGTCTGAAAAAATTAGCCACTAAGCTGCTACTAGAGGAGGTACCGGTGTTCAATATAACCTAGTTTTACTATGACACTGAACATGATTTTCCACTTGATTACTATTTTTATCCCACATTCAAATGTATGTATCATGCCAGTAATTATGTGATGTTTTGTGCAGGAAATCTTTTTAATCACTGCGCTCACTCATGCAGATAATCTGAAATGGTTTCAGAGAGTGGTGAAAGAAGAGTTGATGAGAAACAAGAGGTCACGTACAGGAAGCAAACAGTATCAGCACATGCATGACTCAGTGTTTCATCTTGACTTGAGGCTGTTGAAAAAAACTTTAATGTTCATCTTATCAGTGCTTCTACATCGGGCATGCATCCCATAAATTATAGAATTTAAAGTCATGCAAATTATACATGTTATAATGCTGGCAAGGAGGAGCAAATCACCTTGATTTACTGATTCTTAAAGGGCTTATCTTTGACAATGTTAGTTATGGAGAAAGCAGAGATGAGAATTCAAGTGGGTGTAGTCCTATCAATGCACACACTAACAATATTTGATAACCAAACCAATCAGGTAGGCTTGACCAGCTCTGTCATTCCACGGTAAAAAAAAAATGAAGAAACTTCAAAGAATGTGATGAGGAAGAGATTCTTTGCACTTTATGGGCTTCATTTCAGACTCATACTTTGTACTATCTTCTTCACAGAGCAAAGGTTGAATGATTCACATGTTTCTGTTCATACGTGTCTGTGATTATCTGGTTTTGAGTGAGGAACTAACCACTAGTCAACTACCGATTGAGTATTGGCTCCTTATAAAGTATTATCATGAAAGTGCAGAAGAATGAGTGACCAAAAAAATGACTGTATTGGCTTGGCAGTTTTCTGGTGTAGATTCTCAGTCATCAAGGTCATAGAAAACATCAAAGATCTCTATCAAAGGCAACTGCACTTTTTCCAGGAACAAGAAGTCCAGTTGCCAGAAGGCCTTTGATTCATCCTTTGATTTAAGACTTGACATTTGAGGGATCATAAACAGACAAGCATCAAACAAGTCCTGCATTAGGACTGTATCATGGTTAATGGTTATGAGCAAGTTGTTACATAATCATTTGGGTAAAGTTAGTAACTCTCCCATCCATGAATAACAAAGGGAATGATAATGACTATTTCACTGTTAAAGGTAGGGTACGTGATTTCCGGATGATGTCGCAAGGGGATAGGGGAAAAAAATAACACCTCCTTCCAACCTCTCAGGGTAACGCTAGTCACTGTTATAAGAGCCCCAGGCACAACGTTTAACCATAATTATATTAAAAAAAACAACAACATCCAAACCAGCTCAAAATGAAGAAAGTACGCTGTGTTTATGTCGACGTTAACGGGACTTTTTCTGAAGTTGTTGGACTTCCGGTGGGAGCCTGTTCTGTGTTGCTCTGTGATTGGCCAGTCTGCATTTTGGGGGCATTGCTTAGTGATAGGTCAGCTGGAGCTGTGTTTGTTATGGCTTAGGGTGCAGGCTGTCCTCACGCTGTGTACATCTTGTACTTTGTGGTTGCTGAGTACAGAATCATTTTTCAGTACCTATTCATTATTAACCGTATTAACTGTATTAACTTTATTATCTGTTTTGTTTTTATTTATTTTGTTTTTATGCTTAAATTTCTCCAAGGTCGGTCTGGATGGGTCTAAGGATGAAGCTTAGCTAATCAGCTTATTTCTGATGTCGCCAGAACCAGCTTGCCAGATGCCAACTCCCCACAGATTTGATATGAGCTCAGTGCTTGTTTCAGATGTTCCGTTAGCAACAATGAGGGTGATTGGGCAGATTTGATCCAGAATGATGTAAAGTAATGTTAATTATGGGTTAACATAAGCTAAACCAGCAAAACTAAAATTGTAACTGTTCCAGGAGTACAAGGTAAAAGAGCCTTCTGTGATGACACAGATTGTTTGTCCAGTTCTTCTTATACAGGTCATGGTTGTGCGTGCATACAGAATTGTTGAGTGCCACTGATGTAAAAGTCCACGTAATCCTCACTGCATTGGACTGGGTATATAAAACCACTCAGTTTTGTATTGGTGCTTTGTCTTTAGGGAAAGCGAGTTTTTGTTTGGTGAAATAACCACATTTCTGCCAATCTGTGTTTAGTCCAGTTTTTTTTTTTTTTTTCTGGTTTCTGCATGTCTTGAGAAGGGCCTAGTTTGGATAGCCTCAGATTTGAAGAGCTGTCTTGATGCACTTGTACTCCTTTTCTTTTTTGTCTGTCTAATGGGAATGTTATCATCCCAGTGGTGAAGAGTTCTGATAACAGACAGTTTGTGTTTCAGTAGGTGGTGTGAATCAAAAGGCAGATTTTGGTTTGTGTGTGTAGGTTTCCATTATACTTCAGTATTCAGATTTTAATCCTCCTTTGTATGGACAGCACAATCCAAAAATGTCAGTTCAAGCCTTTGAGAATAACCATGACCTGGGTGGCCTGGTTGCTTGTATCTCTTCTTCATCTGGACTTTTGGGTTTGTGGGTTTTCATTTTGAGAGGGCCTGTATCTTAATTACTATACTTCCTGTTTTAAGAGGAAATAGGTTTTCCTTGTTCTCCTCAGTCTGTACTGAGTCGTCTTTCTCACCAAGAGGCGTGAGGGGGAAGAAAAATGCTTATTTTTCATAGAAATTCATCAAGACATGATAATCTAACCTTCAACTGCTGACTGCAGGTATTCTGAGAATACCTACAGTCAACTCCTTCAAAATAAGATAAAGATGATACATGTATATATGACGTGATACCTCATAACAAGACTAAAATTTACACTTCATACAATAATCATATATTTGAATATTAATGTTATGCGTAGCCATTCATCTGTTGTTGGGGTTTTTATTCTGTTTTTTTTTTTTAATTAATACCCACTATGCAGGTTATACTCTGGACATGTCACCTGTCCGTCATAGGATCAAGCAAACAGAGACAAACAACCATTTATCATCACACTCACACCTGAGGTCTATTTAGAGTCACTGGTCAACCTGGCATGCAGACTTTTAGACTGGAAGCTGAAAAATCCAGAAAATACACACACATATATATATATAGTGGGGAGAAAAAAGTATTTAGTCAACCATCAATTGTGCAAGTTCTCCCTCTTAAAAAGATGAGAGAGGCCTGTAA
>JBAMYA010044047.1:0-12804 GCA_037176975.1 Arrhamphus sclerolepis | reverse complement strand
TCTGCTCTCTGATGTTGCTGGACGGCCATGATGAAATATTGTGCTGTTGTGTCATTAGAGTTCGTAATTTGTTATAACTGTAGGACAAAGGGCAGTTCTTCAACAATGGAATAGCATAATGGGCCTGCGCAGTGTGAGGAATGCTTAACAGACACATTCCCCTCTTTCGCCCACTCTTGTGATCATAGACACCTACACATGCACACACAATTGTGCGTTGATCCATTAAAGCACATGATCATGTATGTAAGCCTCAAAGGAAAAGCAGGCGAAGTCAGAGAACCCGATGAACTGTTACCTCACACTGGTTCACCCTTCCCTCTCATAACTTCTTTTCCTTTTTTCCCCTCTTTTTTTCCATCTGCTTGCTCATTCTTCTCAGTCCTTCTTTAAGTCACATTTATTCTGCAGTTCTCAAGCATCTACGTCATCGCTTGTTTTTGCCTTAAGTCATTGACATTTTGCAGAGAATCATTAATGCTCCATCTCCTCTGTTGGGTGAGTAAATGTAGGCTTACATCAGAGGCCAGCATCCCTCGCATCTCCAGTTTCTTGTACGAATAAATCTTCTAATCAAAGTTAAAATTACCTTTTTCAGTTTCTATATAAAAGTTGGGGTCTTCCTTTTGTAATTCCACTCCTGAAAAGGTTGATGGTTCAGTCCTTTACCCCTGCTGAAAAACAAACTAACAAACACACACAAGATGAACACACTCAAGCCCACAGTGCCTGCATACGTTCACTGGTGTGCCAGTGCTTGCAGCAGGACTATGCTCTCACTTTTTAGGAAAGAGAAGTCTAGTGTGAAACTGAGTGGGTGTGAATACTGAAATTGACGTGACTTCATCACATTAACCCCCAGGAACCAAAGCATTGATTTTATCTGTGAAATAAATATTTCTCTCATATTTAATCTCTTTAGTAAGCATGTTTTGGCTTTTAGAGCATTTGCAGAAAATGTTGCAAAATCACAACAGTGGATCTTTGTGGTTGCAGGTAAAACAAATTAATGGCACTTTTGATTAAATTATGTCAAAAAAGGTCTTCAAAATTCATAAAAAAGGGTGTTGAAAATGAACAAAGTAGGTAATCAAAGTCATAGTCTAATATAGTATTAAAAAAAATCACAGGCGCACTTCAGGACACATGTTTACCTGTAACTCAAGAATTCATGTAACAATTAACACAATTTAAAATATATGAGAAAGGACAGACAAAGGTCAACTTCACTTTGACAACAACACGTCTGGACGTTGCTGAACAGAAGAGGCTGGGGAATTATTTCCTGCAGTGTTTCTGGTTTGGTGTAGACATTTGACAGTAATTGGGGGCTGTTTATTTGGTGGGTGCTGTTATTGTTTGGATTCCTTATGTGTGAAAATGAACAAATCATTTTTGTATTTATGAACCACACTTGATGCATGCAACTGATGTATATCCATCCTTGCAGGGCCTGATGGCCTGAGTAACTCTGAATCGACAAAAAAATACTCGCAGAGTTCCCCAAGGCTCTATTTTGGGGCCTCTCCTGTTTAACATCTATATGCTTCCATTAGCTCAGATTGTAATAAAGAAGATCAGTTTCCATAGCTACGCAGATGCCACATTACCATGTACAGCTGTGCATTACCATGTCACCAGTAGACAATTAACCTATAAATGCATTGAAAAGATGAGTGAATGTGCCACAATGTTCCTTCAGTAAAACAGAAACAATACTAACATAGATATTTTTGGACCCAAAGAAAAGCGATTAAGTTACAGTTAAAATCCAATGTTCAGGCCTGTAATCTGGGTGTAGTCATGGACCCAGACCTGAATCTTCAGAGACACATAAGACAATTATCTAAGACTAAGAAAGTAGACGGCCTTCAACCCAGAAGTGCATACTGGCACCTGGAAATGACCAGCATGAGTTGTATTTGTTTTACGCCACTGCTATAAAAAGGAAGGCTAAACAGTGAATTCAGGTCAATTGAAACTGAATTTAAGATTCTTTTTTATTTTTTTTATTTTTTAGCAGTAAAGCTGTCACACCTGAATAGTGACGCAGCGAATGCCATTTTCTCATCATCATCTTTCTGAGAACTCCAATCAATCACATACAGCAGATCAACCAATGAGAGATAACAGAGCTGCGTGCTGCACTGGTTTTATTTTTAGCTTCGCAGTCTTTGCTGGTTTCATAGTACTGGACATGCTCAGCAGGGATGCTCTTTTAAGTGTTTTTTCTTTAAGTTTGTTGGTCCAGATATTTTGGGGTATTGTATACTCATAGTGAGTGGAAAAACTTCTACAATGAAGACATGCTCACAGATTGCCACTATGCATTTAACGATAGGGACCAGAAGAATTCACCAATAAGAAATGCAGCAGTTAACTGACATCCTCCACGTTGCTCTGATTCTAGACTGATTTTGTGCTTTAGTATTGCAACATAGTACAACATTTTGAAAGGAAAAAAAACACTGGAGTTTGTGTTTGTGGTCAGATGTATCAGGAACTTTTTTTTTCTAAAAACAGAAATGCATCAAAGACCTCAATTCCAATTAAAATTTGTAAAGTTATTGCAACCTTTCTCATCGATCATCTGTTTTTCTCTTTTCCTTCTTTTACAGTTTTGCTGTCTTATTTTATTTTCAACCCACGAATGAAAGTTCTCCTCCTCTTTCTATGAGTTTAATTTCATTCCTTCATTTTAAAGTTTGTGTTGATGCACACACACACACACACACACACACACACACACTGAGACACACAACACAACCACACACTACACCTACTCTGTATCGTGATCTCAAGGGGCAGTTTGTTATGCGAGCTGTAGTGTGTTCCAGTCAAGCAGAGTTTATCCAGGTCAGTAACTTGATCTGATTAAGTCAGTTTAACAGTCGCCCGAGGGGTCTCTTCTTCTCCCTCTCATGCTATCTCCATCTCATGCATCTCACCTCGATCTTTTCCCTTCCTTTTCTTTGCTCCTTCTGTCCTTTTTCAAATCGCCATTGATCATCCTCTGCGGCTCTCTGCCTGCCTGAAATCTGATGGTGCTTTGCCAATTCGGGTAATTTAATTTCCAGTAATGGGAGTGACATGAAGATTAGGGCTTTTCAATCCAGAGTTTATCAGTTTGTCAACAGGAGTTCCACCATATCTCTGCAGTGTTTTGCTTTGCTTTCTTTTCCTCAGAGTTATGCAATTTTCTGCCCATCTTACCCAGTTCATCGATTTCTTTCTTCCTTTCCTCCTTCTCTGACAAGCATCTAGGTATTTTCTATCATTGTCTACATCCTTCCATTTTTATCCGCTTCTTAACTCCCATCGTCATCATCTAAAAACGTAGGTTTTGTGGAGGATATCAGAGAGATTGTGTGAATGAAGTAGCAAAGCAGCGAACAAACTGCTGGTTTCTTCCTCCTTTGTATCAAGTTTAAATCTCTTTCTAAATGTGTTTGGATAGAAAAAAACAGCATCTGCAACAGCAGACTCGACTGATCCGAAGTGCTTCAGGATGAATCAAAGGGCACCACTGTAGGATGACGAGCGCGACGTCAGATGTTCATTTCCAGCCATTTTTTGTCCCATCTGGGGTACTTCCACATTAGCCTTGCACCCATCATACCTCCAAAGTAGCCTGAATATACAACTTACTTGAACATTAGCTGATGTTATCTTTGTGTTTTCTGATTGGTTGGATGTCTGGAGGTTGCCCAGTGTCTTCTGATTGGTCTGTAATCATTCTGAGAGGGTGGGGTTGCCTCATGAGTGTGTACAACTGTTGCCAAACCAGACAAGGACGTGTTGAAACCTTGTCTTGATTATCGAAGAGCAAACAAATGTCTTCATACAACAGTTGCTGCATGAACATACAACCACTGCTCACACAACAGTTGCGTGAAGACATCTTCTGTGATTGTTCGTCGTCCTAAGGTTAACGTTCCTGTTATTTCCCTCCTGGTGCACACATCCTCCTGTGGTTAGGACTCAACGTGTAACTTGCATTTACGACAGCTCAATTCATGACTTAGATTTATGAGTAGCAGACTGTGGGATCCTCGAGAGAGAAAGAAGGAAAGAAGGAACCGTCTGCCTCGCTGCTTTAAGAGACAAACACAAAAGATCGATGTCAGGACCTCACACATGGACACACATGCCAACATAAACGCTAAACTTGCTTTCTCCAAGTACCAATTCGTTACAGTGAATTGTCATATAAATCTTCTAAATCTTGTAAGAGAACAGACAGACTGCGGTTTAGTGGGATCCTCTCTCTCTCTGCTGCTTCTTCTTTTTTTATTTTAAATTCCTGCCCATCAGAATTTCTTCCTGTCTATCCGGATTAATCCCAACTAATGCTTCTTTTGTCCGGCGATACGTCACCAGAGGGCCTCCCTCTCTCCCCGCCTGACTTCAAACAAATCAATTACTGCAGGGTGGGGGGTGTGGGGGGTTTTGGGGGGGGCTGTGCAGCTGCCAATGTTTATGCTCACGAGCAATCGGCTTTTTAAGGAGGTGGTAATTAATCTTGCTTGAAATGCATGAAAGTACACAAGCTTTATGTTAAAGCAGTTGTTTGCGCTGCGACACATTTACGCACGCACGACCGCAGTCGGCAGCGGACCGCAGCGTCTCTGACAGCTCAAATGTTCCCTCGCTCACACTGAGAAGATTATGCTGCCGTCACTGATGTCTCTGTCCCGTCTGGGCCAATGCAACCCTATGTTTCATGCAGAATTTCCCTCTTCCCCCTACAGAACAATTTATCAAGGAAAGCCAGCTCTGCCCAGGATTACCAGTTCCTTCTCAACATCAAGTCCCCCATTCAGCTGTTATACTTTTCTTTTAATCGTTTGATCATCAGGTTTCACGGAGTAATTTGTTCTCTGATTAGCATTTGCTTTATGGTTTGTGGGGTCTGTATTATTTCATTTTCATTGCGTTTCTTCACTTTTGTCAGGCCTCGCAGTCGCTGAACCTGCTCTTTGTTGATGAAAACCATCACGTTACTTTATTAAATGTTTGTCTATCCTGTTTTGGGGAAGACTAAAAGCAGGTAGCGAGTGAGTCGGCAGCTGCCGTGAGACTTTGACAGGACGTTGGTGTGAGAACTAACCCACCCTTTACTTTAAAGGGTACTGTACTTTCTTATCAGATTTTCATTTGTATAAATGCATATGGTTACTTTTGTTTTTAGGTTTGTTCTTTCCACTATTGTTCAACGACCTCTACTGTGTGAGTGATTTTCCTCTCTGCTTTTATAATGTACAGAGTATTAAAATATTTTTTTTTAAAATCCTTATTATAGCTTTTATTTCCAATCATGCAATGCAGCACATTGTAATTCAAGAGTATTTATTACTTGCAAAAGCTATATCAGTCTGTAGTTCTGGTAGTGAGATTACTGAGTGTGTATAAAAACAAATGTCAAACAGGTGACTGTTATTTAAAGATGAAGGCAGCAACTGCCGTACATGCTGGTTATCATGCATTTATCTCTAAAAATCTGGGTGAAATGACTTGTTCCAGACGTTGTTCAGAAGAACAGCACATTAGATTAAAAATTTGTTTGGAGAGGGAGGAAACATAGAAAGAAAAATGTTACTCTGCTCCGCTAAAATTAATCTCAGATGCTTTAGATGGCAACTAAAACCAGAAAGACATGAAAGCAAATGTCAGACTACCAAAATGGCAAAGACTCAGCCAATGATCGACTCCAGGTTGATCAAAGAAGGTCTAAAAGTTACCTCTCAGTACTGGAACAATAAGAAGACATCTATGTGAAGCCAAGATTTCAGCGAGAAAACCCCACAAAGTCCCACTGATGAAAAAGGTTGAACACTGACTGACCTAAAGAGAAATGGAGCAACATTTATGGACTGATGAAAGCTAGATTGTTCTTTTGGGGTCGGTGGGCTGCAGAAGACCCTCAGACACTGAATTTGTGCCACAGTGAAGCATGGAGAAGCAAGCATCACGATATGGGGATGGTGCAGGTCTGTTTGTCACAACTTCAGGGATCATGGATCAGTTTGCATCAGAATCCCTGAAGTTGTCTGATGCTGAAGAGGAAATGATCTTTAAATGGGTGTTTCAACAAGACCTCAATCACACGAGTAAGCAGAATCATCTTGGTTCTCGACCAACCGGATTAATGTCATGAAGTGGCGACACGGGTCCTGGATCCAACAGAAAACATCAAAACTGTTCTCAGTCAATATTCTACAGAAACTGCACATTCTATTATATTATTTTCTGTTGTGCAGAGTTCCCACTGCATTTGCTTGTTCAGAAATAAACGTTATTATAAGGATTTGGCTCGCTTTTTTATTTTTTTTTATTTTAACACACTGCTATTATTCTGTGTACCAGCACAAACTGTGCTTAGTTTTGAGAGCCATGTTTACAGCTAAACAAAGGAACCTTCTTATTCAGACGACCTGCAGCCTCATTATCTGAAGTATGGATCTCTAAGCTGTCTCAAACCTCTAAATATGATAATTGTTTTTCGAAAATAAGAATCTCCTGAACATCTCAGTGATGCGACAATAAAACATTTGGGAAGTTGGTTCATTTCCTACAGTTAGAAGGATAACAATTTAATCCTTCGGGATGTTGAGGAGATAATTAGAGGCATCATTTACTCTGTGCTCGCTTTCAGGAAACAATGTTTCTTTTGGACTTTATTTTGTGGCTTTATTAATATATGCATATATGTATATATACACATAAATACACAAAATAATAAAACATGAAACAGTACCTGCCAGTGACACGTGTGTCTGTTGTGCCTTCTAGCATGTCCAGAACAGTTGTCCCAAATGGGAGATGAGATGGTCTGAACCTGAACTCTTGAAACTGCTGGCGTTGTCTCTAAATCTGGAGACTTGGATGGTCCACATCTGAGCTCAGTACTTTGTGTGACGTCCCAAACGCTTCCGTGTACTAATGCAGTTACGCAACTGCAGGGTCTTGACTCATCCTGCAGTGCATCTCTTTTACCTGTTTCTCCCGTCTCTCTGTGTACCCACAGATACTTTAGACAGATCAAACTTTGAGAAGTATTCTCAGCGACCTAACAATGCTGCAGTTCCCCTCTGTTAAAAGAGCTCAAAAATAAATCTGACTATTTTGCTTTTCCTCTCACCGAGAGGCCAGAGGTCCTTCCTTCTGTTTAAAAAATGTTCTGTACGAGGCTGGACTTACGCAAGAAAGGGTTCCACTCTGACCCAAATGGAAAAGACAAAGCTTCCAGTTGCTCTGCCATGGGTTACAGTGGCTGGCAAATTTAGAAGCTGATGAATGATTCAATACAACACCCGAGGCAAACCAGCTGAACTGAGGAGAGAGGATGGGAGATTAAGCTCTGTCTGTAAGCTTTTACAACAAAACCACATTGTAAAATCAGGCTTATGGATTTTTTTAATCATGTTTTTTTAATTGTATTCATGAAATTGTAATTTATTTTTTTTTACAGTCATTAAAGCCACTTACATGGGTTCCAAGAATGTGATCTGAGTGCTTTTATAGTGATGATCACGTCTAATCACGTATATGAAGCACTTGTAGTTTACTGCAGTCTTTTCTTCCTCTTAACCTGTGAAACTTTCTCTTTTATGAGGCATTTCAGTCAGTCACTTCTCACAATGAGACCTCCAATGCTTTCACAATGATTACACACTTGAGTTTTGGCCTCTAGACTCTGATGCAATCCATCCCCATTTATTAGACATATGTAGAGACGCTGTGGGTGATTAACATAATTTAACTTCCCTCCATAGCACTGAAGCCTACAGGTGGAAGCTGGGGGAGCTCCCCTCCATCCTTCTTACCCAGCTGGCCTTCAACCAGGAGGGTCTCCCTAAGAGCCGGTTGTGCTCAAGGTTTCCTCCCAAGAGGGAGTTTTTTCTTGCCGCAGATGGCGTTTGCCATGTGCTCGGGGGTCATGCTCTGGGTTTCTAAAGCGCCTAGAGATGACTTGTCATAAATGGGCGATTTATAAATAAACTGAATTGAATTGGGGAGGAGCTGGGATCATAAAAGCAGCAGTGAGCCTGGTGGGCTTTTTGCTCCTTAAACCGAGCTCTGCATGAGAGGGAGGAACTGGGATAAACTATGTCGAGGTTTGAAAGTTTACGTAAAATGCTGCTCCAGATGCCTGCCTGAAGTAACCTCCATAGGTGCCACATTTCATTTTTTTTAATCTCTTTTTTACATCAGCTTATTTAACTGAGTAGTGATTAATATAATCATCACTTCACTCAGCTTTGCACTCAGCAAAGCTCCACAAGCTGTCAATTATTTCTTAACAACAAAGACAAAGAAACATTAGGAGTTCTTTCTGAAGCTAAGCGCAGCCGTCTGAGGTGGTTTTTGATTGGCCGAACTCCCGGAGGCTTGCTGACGGTGGGATAGAGCTCACAACTCCTGCTGCTGGTCAGAGAAACACATTTTCAACATTATAACATTGTAAATGTTCTCAACACTTCAACATGAGAATTTGAAAGTGGACCTGCCATTACCTGACCCATACCCGCAACATTTCCTAATATATCATCTTACTGAATATACACATACGGTACAGGAAAGCATGACATGACTACTTTAAGCTCAATAGTTTCATTTTAAACAACAGCAACCAGCTGATACAGAACTAATCTAGTAATCAGTTCAGAAACTAAAAGTAGTCAGTTTCTGCTTTTCAGCAGAAATCTTACTTCTGTGGATGTCACTTATTTATATTTGCAAAGCAGCTTGAAGCACTGAGAAGCAAAGTAAAGGATGTGAAGGCTTTCTTCAGTATTGCAGGAATCACAATGAACTCGGTGCTCCTGCAGAATGATAGCCTCTGCTGTTGTTGATATGGATCGCTGCTGCTTCCCCGTCCCATTAATGACACCGCTCCGAGGAATAAAAGTGATACTCTGTACAACAGCCTGTGAACAAACTCACCATCTGCCTCATCTTTCTCTCTCTCTGCTGTTAATTCTGCTGTCTTGGGCCAAAGCATTTATTGCACAAGTAAGTAGTTTAAAAAAAAAAGTTTATATATGCTTAATGATAATGGGATGTTTATTGATCCAGGTATGGGAAACTGTCTTGGCTGATTTTCAGCAGTATCTCAGAGGTTTGCACCGACTGGTCTGTTTTCTGATTTTGTCTTTATTTTCCCGCTACGTACATTGATATGCACTTCAAAACCTTCAAAAGCTGTATTGCAGAAACGAACAAAAGTAAATTGACTTAAATGTCACTGATAGATCTGTTTTCCCCCAACTGATGGTCAAAGATATTTTAAGCTAAGTCAGAAACTGGTTGTCATCTTCACATGTGAGCTTCTGTAGCAGTTTGTTTGGTTTCACAGAAGATTAATCACAACAGTTACGACTTGATTAGTTTTCAGCAACGCTCACACACAGAATCAATAAATCATGTTTGGTACCGGCTGTCAGGATTGTATAAATACAGCATATACAATATATTACCTGGAACCAATTTCTGTAAAGACCTGGAACCCCACGTGTTGATGTACTGTATTCACTGAGAAATCTAACATGTTAGAGGGTTGGGGAAGACTGTAAAAAGAAATATGAAGCAATTTCGAGGAGAGACGGGTTATGTGGAGAGCTCATCCATGTCGCTGTGTCCTTCAGCGGGTCCCCACACATGTTTTATTCAGAATGCTGAGTCAGCTCTGCAACAGTCAAACACCGCTGTCATGCACCCAGAGGTCATCCGGCTGAGGTAGCGTGCATCTCGATGGCATATGCCCGCAACCCGTCATGTAGGAGGCGTTTAAGAGCCACCCCCTTACGCATTCAGAATGGCGATATGTGGTTTACTGTAGTTTAACAGCTCTGTGAGAGCCAATACAAGTCAGGGAAAGATCAGTTTTAGAAAAAAAAAATTGACACCTGCATGGACATATTATTATGATTTAAGAAACGGGTGAAATAGATTCATTAATTAGGACAAAAAAAAGAAGATAAAATATATAGAAAGATTAAGACCGAAGAGTTTAGAATGAAATGTGAACTGTGCCTAACGCGCTTTATGGTTATTGATTAAATTAAAAATCTTTAAATGTGAGAACGCTTGACTCATTTTCCAAATAAACAGTTTAACTTAAATAACAGCGTGTTCATGAAATTCCTGTCTCATCATTGAATCAAACAGCCAAGGTTTTTTCTTTTCATCCCTTAATCCCGTACCAGCGTTGCTTCTTTACCATCAGCTGTTGGTGTTTTTTTTCTTCCTTCTTTACTTGGCATTTATATCGTTTTTCTCGTTAGCATGTGGAATAAAACAGGACAGTACTCGTCATGGCAGCAGAAAAGCAGAGAGTCACTGCAGCGAGTTACGTTGTGCTGCTTTAACGTCAGAGGTGTGTGGTCTCGAGTTAGATGACTTTGACTTGGACTCGTCTAATTGATGACTTTAGACTGTGCCACTGGGTAAAAGACTGGTGTAGAAAAAAAGGGAAACATCCTCTGAGTTTATTGAACTTTTTGAAGTGATAAAATGATAAAAGACCAGCAATTTCACTTGAACTTTTACACCAGTGACTTTAGTTCGTTGACTGGAAAACACAACATTTTATCAAAAACCCAAAACTTAAGATGTATCTTATTTAAAAAGTGCACGAATCAACTAATTAGACTCATCATGACTTGCAGACTCTACCATACCATCTTTATTTATGAAGCGCTTTCACACAACTACAGTTGAACCAAAGTGCTTTTAAAACATCCATCCATCCATCCATCATCTATACCCACTATGTCCTGTGCAGGGTCACGGGGGTCTGCTTTTAAAACATAGGACATAGAACTAGGTAAGACAATACAATACAGCTAAAAAAGGAATAAAAAGAAACTAAAAAAACAAGATAAATAAATAAATAAATCACTAAAAGACAAGTAAAATCAAATCAAATCAAATGTCTCATGCTGGGTTGAAAGCCAGTGAGTAAAAGTGGGTTTTCAGGTGTGTTTAAAAAGTGGACACAGAAGAAGCCTGTCTGATATGTGGGGACAGACTGTTCCACATCTTAGGGGCAGCAACTGAAAAAGCGGATCACAGACAGAGATGGAACAACTTCCTACTTTGTTTAGCATTTGAAATTGTACAAGAATGGAGCTACTGCTGTGCTATGCAGTCTATCATTTACATTTAACATATAATTGCACCATTGTTAAAAGGATTCAAAAAGGACTTTAAATTTGAAGTTTCCGACTTGGGACTTGCCCTGAGGTAGCCTGTCTTGACTCAGGACTAGAGGACAAAGACCTGAGACTTAGTCCCACCTCAGCATATCATCAGTTCAATATCAACCTATGATTTTAAAATATCACAGCACCAATGCAGGTACATGATGTCTCTACGGTGGTTAGACAGGAGTTGGACATTTAATTTCCCTCCATGATGTTTGTTTTCGTGTCCTCTAATTTTGAAAAGAACTTATGTACTCTCTCACTGCTGCATACCAACAAGCCAGCTGAAACCTGCTGTGAGGCCTCTGTGGAGTCCAAAAGAAAGAAAGAAAGAAAGAAAAACAGGCATTTCTCCAGCTCTATGAACTTGTCTGTGGCCTTCTCAATAATTAACCAGCTGTAGGTGCTTCCATATGCTAAGTTCCCTTAATGTATTTCTGTTTAAATGCATTCAGATATAAGCTAAGCACTGAACTGGTTGCAGAATGTGCAGCCAGTGGTAAAAAACGATTAACCTCACACTTGCCATGTTGCATTAAGATTTTAAGTTAGCCTTGAAGTAAATGAAAAGCAGCCTTCTGCTAATTCAGAGATCAACTGATGGATTGTAATTAATATTTAAACACAATGCTTTGAAAGCTACACAGTCTAAAAATGATGGATGATCTGACATTTCTGCTGAGCACAGGCCAGCTTGTGCTGAGACATACAGTTTACCTTATAGCAGAGCATTTTAAAGGCTTAAACTGGGAGTTAAATGCCCTTAATGCAAATGCAGACCAAAAAAACAGTGTTCAGGCTCAGAACTGCAAGCTGCACCTGCCCCCCACCCCCACCCCCCCTTTATTTTTATTACTCGTGACATTGCCTTTGCTTCACTACTCTTTTATTTTTGTTCAGTTTTTGTTTTCTTTTATAGAGCCTTATCCGTTGAGCATCCTGTTTAGTCTGCAGATCCTGTGTTTGGGTCCTTGGATTCCTCTTTTCTGTTGTTGCCTGGTTTATCGTTAGTTTGGGGTTTGTGTCATTTGTTCCTGACAGTGTGCATAGTAAAGTGTGCTTCAAAGGTTTGGTTTAAAAGGAATTTACCTGTAGAAAGCACATTCTGTCTTTGTGAAAACAAATGTGAGGATTGTACCTTTCATTTTGAAAACACAGAAGAGATCGGTCCAGTTAAAAGTAACTTCACTATTATTCTGCTTCTCTCTTTCCTCTTCTGTTGCACTTGATTTCCATTTCTGTCTCTCATACTCTTTCTGTTGCCACTGGGTAACGGAGTGGAGAAGAAAACAAAGGGAAACATCCCATAAGTTTATTGGACCGGATTTTTTGCCCTCTCTTTATTTATCTGACCAAATTTCATTAGATTGGTTCTTGCCAGCAAAGTGTGTGAATTGGGATTGACCTCGTGCTCTCCTGTCTTTGTCTGGCAGCGAGATTATGAAGCCATTTCATATTTCAATTTCACTCATCAAATCCCCTTACTTTCAGCTGGATGAGGCTTTGTCTGTCTCGCTCTCTCTGACACACACACACACACACACACACACACACACACACACACACACACACACACACACACACACACACACACACA
>JBAMYA010044046.1:0-12804 GCA_037176975.1 Arrhamphus sclerolepis | reverse complement strand
ATATATATATATATATATACACACACACACACACACACACACACACACACACACACACACACACACACACACACACATATATATTTATTAATTTATTTATCTATTTATTTTTAATTATATCAGTAAATTTATGACGGTTGAATTTTAAATTGACTCAATGTCGATCATTATTTGGGGTTAACTGGTTTGAGACCTCGCAAAATATGTAATGTTATCTGCAAACATTAAAATCAAAGAGCTTTCCATACTCTGGATTGAGCGTGGTCCTTTGCTCCTGCTGTTCATCTTTCTTCATGGCACTAACAGCACTACGCAGGAGCTGTACTTCAATTGCCCTCTGTAGCTCAGTTGGATCTGGACTCATGGAGGGTAGAAGCTTCTTCAGATCTGAAAACATGCACAAACAGAATTCACAAGAAAATTTGATTTTCTTTTACATTTTTTTTCTCTCTCACTTTAGGTTGAAAATATGTTTATCATACACACAACCCAGTTTTTTGACCTCAAATATTTTGGATGTGATTGGTATTTACCAAGCTTGTCCTTGGTGCTGGAAAGACAGCTGTAGTCCTCTCCAGGCAGCAGCTCCAACTGTGCCTCACATCCTGCCAGATCTCCATCCTCAAAGCAACTCAAAGCCTGGATGTAGTTGAAATCTGTCCTCAGGTTGATGTTGACTGGACTGGTGGAATTATGCTTGAGGGCATTGATAGTTGCCTGCCACTCCTTTACAGAGGCCCAGTCGCACAGTGCCACATAACACTGACAAGCTTTATTAGCCAGGAAGTTGATTGCTTCAGGGGAGCACTCATTTGACTTCAGCAACACCGTCTTCCTGGCATCACCTTTTCAGACAAAAATGTAACTTAGTCATGATACTACAGCATTATGGTCCTCTAGTAGATATTCAACCCAAGTAAGAACACCAGAGTACTGCTACGGATTACCATTGCTGGTGTGTTTGGGGCTGTTTGTGCTGCTTGAGAGCTTGAACAGACAACATTCTGAGTTTTTGATGCTGCAGTCCATCCCAGTAACTGCAGACAGCTGATCTTGATACTCCAGAGCTGCTTTCTCAAACCTAAAGAAAGAAAACCACACAGAATTTCTTTAATATTTAAGATCCACAAAGAAATAATAATTTACTTGAGAGTTTCACTGAACAGCAAAGATAATGTGCTTACCGTCCTTCAGCCTGCAGGGCGACTGATGACAACCAGCCCAGACTCTTGCCAGTAGTGAGGAGACTCCAGGCTGCCAGGCCCTGGATGGCCTCAGGACAACGCAACTCACACAGAGCTTCCACCAACAAAGCCAGAGGAACCTCCACCTCTGGAGCCTTATGAGCACAGAAAAACATGATACAATCATCACTTTCAGCAAACATACCATCAGTTCTACCTGTAATTATTATCACACTATTAAAAACAATAAAATTTTCTTTCCAAGCATCGTTTTGTATCTCACCATGGATACAATCTCCCGTATAAACCATTTATCCTGCAACAATGTAAATATTGGAGATTATTTTTCTACGGTACTACATACTTGCTTGTAGAATAGACTTTCAAAAGTCCCAAAGGGGCTTGTAAAATGCCCCACAACAGCAGTAGTTTCCTTCGAGGGGCGTAATCTAGCTGCCACACCAGTGGCCAGTCCACTGAAAACTTGCACAACATGTTGTCCTAACATTACAGATCTTAAAAAGACTTGGAGAGACTTTCACTGACCCACATGAATGAGCAAACAAGCATCTTTCAGGATCAACTGCAGCCTGCTAATTGTTGTGGGGTTAGAGTTGAAGACGTCATCACACATGTGCTTCAACAAACCCACTGTCAGCTAGACAAAGCAATCTCAAGTTGACTGTCACTGTCAGGTTGAATTCAGCCTTCTTCGCCATAGAAAAGAGGTGAAAAGGAGACTGAGTACAGGGGGAATAAAGCCAAGGAATTTATTGTAAAAAAGCCGGTAAGACAGCTTTAATGTTTGGTTCATGAACATCCACTGTGACTAAATTGCATTTAACTACATACTATTTTGGTATGTTTTATACTATATGAAACATTGTTATAAACTATTATAATCACTGTGGTGCTTTTTATTAACATTAAAAATGGCCAATAACTCCACAGAATACTCTAGACAGGCTGCAACTGCAGCTTCAACTGTACTGGTGGACACACACGAGCAGCACATTCTCAATCCCAAAGCAAGAGAAACTGACGCAGGAAAAACGGTAGGCTGACACAGGGCGTTGACAAATTCCTTGTGAAAGATTTATTGCCTCTAACTGCAGGAATCCGATTGGCTTAGGTACAGTAGGCAATACCAGCAATGCATACTTTGTCTTATATTCTTTATCTTCTATAATATATAAAATTTTAGAGCAGGTTTATGACAAATACAAAACAATCTAGACTGTCAGAATTATTAATCCCATTTAATGTATTCTCAGCCTTTTTTTAAATCACTATTTTGGATTTGAATGCAATGCATTTTGTGCTTTTAATATGTGTGATTTGGACAGTGAATGCTGTAGACTTTGTTGAGAAGAGAATACATATTTGGCGTTTGTTTAATGACGTGCGGCTGTGTTTGGAGGGACACGCAGCAACGGGACCGTGGCGAGGACCAGAACGAGTCAGCAGAACTCAGATGGTTTGGACAGGAAAAGAAGTGGAAGAGAACCTTGAGCACGCCAAAGGGCTGGATCCTCAAGTTGGCAGGCGCCACAGTGAGGAACTTTGTGGACGAGTCTAGTGGAATGCTGGAACGAGCAACTAGACCAGTGGAAGGACCAGTAAAGAGACACTGTGCTAGACTCAATGCATGATAGAAGACAAGTCAGGGGACGCATCTGCTCTCTCCCTTATCTTGTGTGTGTGTGTGGTCACAACTGGTGTGTTTATGACACTAAAACGCCGTCCCGTGCTTTATTTAGCCCTGCTGCTTGGTGGACCTGCACCGCAGAGACTATGAACAGAACACAAGGCAGGCTGGCTGTCAGAAGACATGGGTCTGAATTATGGTGCATTATTATCCAGTGGCAACCCACTAAATGCAGGATGGATGTTGCAACCAGAGATGGTGAAACATATCTCGTTAAGTTTGGTCAGGCAGCTATGAACATGTGTGCAGTCAACAAATTTCAGTGCCCTCTTCCATTTCCTGCTTAATCAGGCAGCCCACCTATGGGTGAATACTGTAGCACACACCTCGCTGAAAAGCAATGAAAATTTGATTCAGGAGATTTATCCATTTTAGTTTATGATCCTCAGAGCCCCATGTTTGCCAGGGAATATATAAGTTAAGGGAGGTTTCACAGCTGACCATTTCCTCTGTGCAGGGATGTGCTGCATCAGCCAGAGGGTACATATTTCACCTACATGGAGAAAAGCTTTTGCTTTTGCCTAAGCTGAGTGAGATGATACAAGTCATGCACCGTCTATGCATTTGGCATGCATTCAGTTTTCTCCAGGTAATACTAAGCTCAGTGTGAGACATTTTGATAGTTAATTCATGCTCTTTTACAAAACCTTTATGCCACTTATCTTGGAGTATTAATCTGGACAAGACCAGTCTTTAACTTGTGACAGTGCCACATTATAATTGAAAGGTGTCATAAGAAAAAGTGCATTGTGTAAAGTGTACGTGGAAAAAATGGTACCTAATTCAAATGGTGACAAAATGATAAACTGAGAAAAGACAAAACTGTATATAAACATAAGAAAAAAGGGCTCACTGATTTATCAAGTGAATTGCCGGCACACAGAAAAAGTATTTAAGGACAGATGTGGCAGTGATGGAGGGCGAGCTCCAAACTTCCAAAATTGCTGAAGCACTGAGAGGGAATGGTGTGTGTCAGAGACTGAGGGCATGGCTGACATTTTCTGCGTTGACCTATACTAAATCTGTTTTTCTCAAAGACAATCAGAAAAAAGGAATTATTTGTTCTGGGATTACTCAGTTTTGGGAGCACTTGATGTCAAGACACCAAGATTGAATCCTTCAACTCACGCTGGATGCGGTGAGATCAAGCCTCATCTTTTTTTACAACCTGAGTCATGGTACCATGTGAAGACTGGACTTTGGTTTGAGTTTTTTCTTTTGGGGAAGACTTTGTTGGATTGTTCCGTTTGCATCGCTTTGCTTTAGACTGTGAACTGAACTGAGTTTAAGCATCTGTCTGTTTGAACATTTAATAATTTTGATTCATGGATTTGACAAGACTTCAATTGTAAGAAATAACTCTAAGATGAACTGACTTGAATTTGTGTTAATAATAACCTCACATGGCACGACTTGTATGTAATCTAATATGAAACAGAAATTACTTTTATAGAGAGCGTCACAAACTAACAAAATTTCCAGTTGTCTTGGGTGACACCACAAAGAATTTGTGTGTGAGCAGCTTTGGCCAGCATGTTTGATTTCTTTTAAGAGCTGGATGCAGAAGGACCTAACCCTGGGGTATCCGGTCCTCACTGCAGGATCTCAAAACATGGCTCCTACTAAAGGTGCCACAAGGAACATTTGTCTCTTAAAGGAAATATCTGTCCGTCAGGGAGTCATGATTTCACCCCATAGTGAGACACAAAACAAATGCTATAAAAGAAAACTTTTAGGTATATCAAACCAGAACTTGATGCTACATCAGCACTATATTCATGGCATTTACCATAGTGAGAGTCTCAGTTATGGTACCAGGAAGAGTGTGTGTGTTTAGACAGAAACTAGACTACTTTTAATCACTTCTGTTTTCCTTCCAAAAATATTCTTTCCACATGCAGAAATGTCTTTCATCGTCACCATAAAATCTGAGCACAGACCACATGTCAGTGATCTTTCAGTTTAATATACTGACCTGAGTGCTGCTGTTCTTAAACTCTGTAAGCAGGTCGAAACCATGGCGAACAGTCACTGCAGGTTGGCCAGACAGGAGACCGACCCTCATCAAAGCCAAACGAATCCTGGTCAGCCAGTCCTGGCATGTTTGACGATTTGTGTAGAAGAAGGTCTTAATGCCCTGAGACATAGAGAATAGGTAATATAGATAATAAGGCAGGTTGTCCAGGTATATAGCAATGGCCATCTTATGACAGCCTAACACATTTTAATTCCTTTACTAAACAAAAACATTGAACTATACAACTATAGAAAAACATGCAGCACCTCATTCCATCCTCCATAGAGCAACACTTGCCCAATCACCACTTTCAATTAAATTTGCAACAATCTTTGTAAATATTGCCAGACCTTTTAGAAGTTGTATAAACTGTGGTTTATATAACCAACAATATTTTAAAAATCTGACTTGCAATGTTGAGACATTGGTTTGCAGGGAAAATGGAGCAAACACCAATCTGTGGATATAAATTTTAGTATTCAGATTTTGATTCATGTGAATCAAACAACAGTTTTCCATTTTGACATCTTTGCATTTTGAAATCTAAATGGCAAAACTGTTCACAGACAGTGATTTCTGAAAGTGTTCCTGAGCCTATGCAGTGATGTCCAGCAGGGAATCATGTCTGTTTTTAATGCAGTACCACCTGAAGGTTATATACATCCAGTTTTCTCCCTTGCAGGCAGACACTCCTCCTGATTCTCTGAATCTTTATTATTTATTATTATACAATATTATCTACTATAGATGGTGAGATCTTCAAAATCTTGGTGAACTTCTGCATCTTTACATCCAAATGAAAAGCTCCTTACCCAATTATGTTACTGACCTATCACCAATGAACCTCATTAGCTGTCAAATGCTGCTTGAAGGATTTCCTTGGTTACTTCTTCCATTTTCTACTACCTGTTACAATGAGTAACCATAGTAACAAGAGAGCTGTTCACATCTGGGAGCAGCTGATGAACATTTCAAGAAGCCAAATTACATGCTGCCTCAGACCCCAAATCCCAGATGCATTGAAGTTCCAACTTTTTTCAGATGTGTTGCTACAATCAATGCCAACATTAGCTAATGTCTTCCATGAAATTGTAAAATTGCCTCAGTTTCAACTTTTTTGGAATCTGGGTTGTGCCACATATAAAAAACATGAAAACTATGGTAGTCACCTTTGGTGGAGAAGTCAGAGCATTAGCACAGCCTTCATAGGCATTGTACATGAGTTTCTCCAGGTTTTCCAGGTACTGGAGCAGCAGAGTGAGGCGGAGCTGATTGGAATGGTGACCATCTCCATCACTTCCAGTACCAGACCAGGCTCCAAGATCCTGTTCTGCATTCAGACTGTGTGCAGCTAGACTCCGGATCATTCCTGAAATAAAGTAACAGGGGGGGAAAAAAATTGGAAAAAGCACAACCAAAAATTATGTCAAATTCAGTTGGTTCAAGATGAATAGGACCCAAAAAAAAAAAAAAAAAAAGACGACAACAACAACAAAATTTCTGACAATATTTGACTGCATCTGAAACTTGTATTTCTTTTCTATTTTTTTACCTTCAATAGTTTGGAAGGTGTCCTGCGCTCTACCCAGTGGCGTGCGGAGCTTGGATAACACAGTGAACTGGGCAGCCTCCCAAACTGCCCATTGCCACAACACAACCTCTGTTTTCACCAGCGTCTGTGGCACAACATCTGACCTGCTGCCATCAGCACTTCCCCGACCATCCCGTCTCTCAAGTCGTTGGCAGCTATAGTAAAGGCGCTCCAGCCATGGATCCTTGCTGCACACACAGATATATGAAGTTTAATAACGACAAAACATTCATGTGATATGACGTGAAATGAAATGAAATGATACAGGTAAAACCCCTGACGTACGATATGGAATCATTTCTTTTGGAGTATGTACTGCTGTTCTTTTGGGGTTCTTTGTTAGGGGAAAAAAAGGATATAAAGCTATTATTTTAAAGCTGAATAATCTGATGAGGTAAAACATCCTGCAAAAAATGCTGTACAAATTGTCAAAATTTTTTCAAGACAAGAAAGAGACGTGCAATCAATTAATGAAAAAAGAATTGTACAATATTACACACTTACAGCATAATCAAAGAATCATCTTGTAATTTCTGATCTTAAAACAGCTGCACCTGAGAAAAATATGCAGATCAGCCTTCAGCTAAAAAAAGAGAACTGGTGAGCTTGATGGGGAAGCTGCACCTGGCTGATTGAGGGAACACTGGCCGCAACAAGAGAGCTATTGAAACAATTAAAAATATTTTAAATTTCCTTCAAGCTGGTAATTAAACACAAGATATTGCGAATGATTTGGACCAGTACTAAACAAATGGGAAGGTAAGAAGAAGAAAGAAAAGATAAAGAAGAAAGGATACGATATGAAAACACTGAGGGAGAAATCTCCAAACACTATGCCTTGAAAATTGAGGTCTAAGTCATATGAGCATAAAGAGAAGACCACATTTGTAATAAAACTATATACTAACTATACCTATAAAACTAAGTTTTCATGGAAATTGGATTTAAAAAAAAAAACCAAACACGTTCATGTCAAGTCTACATCCTTAAAAGCAAAACAGCAAGATGAATATGTGAAGCACAACTGATGATTAACATAGTTTCTCATTAGTCTGGTCTATAAAGGCTGAAACAAAATCACCATTCTCGGTTAATCTTGCATACTAAGAAATAGACTTCAAATAGCTGTGAGCAACTGAACTTAACAAGACCCCAAATTCAGTTTGGACAAGATAAGTATGCCTAAGCTTGCACTTCCCAATAGCTAAACATCAAATCCATTTTATATCTTTGCTACAATCCAAGAGAGACCCTCACCAACCAAACAGGAAGCTGATTGGCTGTTGTATGTTGGTCTCATTTGTAATCCTATTAACAGCACAGGAATAAGAAAAACAAACAAAAAACAAAACAAAACACAACAACAAAAAAGGCCGCGGGAATATTGAAATGAGCATTATAGACGTAGCGTCACATGGACATCATAAAATTAAGACCTGTTTATAATTATTTTAGACCTACAACAGCGAATTTAAGACTTGAGTTTTCCATTTTAGACTTTCTTAGACCCCATGGAAACCATGCTGTTAAATATATTTTATCACTGAGTAATATCTGTGAGCCTCTAAAATTAAACACCTGAAGGAACACCAGTGAACAGCAGTTTTACTCTCATACCCTAAAAAAACCTTTCCACTGAATAGAAAAGAAATGAGGCCATCGTGCCTGAAATCTATGGTGTCTATTGAATCTATGGAGTAAAATCTCTGTACCCTCCACGGTGCAAAACTCCATATAAAATGAAGCTGATGAGGTCGCTGAAATCCTGGGGGTGGAAAGTGCTGTTCGGCGTGCGGCTCATATGGTGTCGGATGGACAGAGAGATCTCTCTTATCTCAGAGTGGCTGTGGTTGCTGTACACAAGCAAAGGAAAAAAGAAAGGTAAAACATACTCCACTGATAAGATACATACCAAAAACATGACTTCATTCAACCTGAGTGCCACAGTAAGTCTTACCTCAAAGCTACATCAAGGGGGATTGCCCTGAGCAGTTTGGCATAAGCCTGCCTGACCCTCACTGCTGAGTGCACCAACTGGACTCTGCACACATCCACACACCTAACAGAATCCCAAAAGACACAGAGACATGGACTTTAGACTTAAACACATATAATTATTTTTAACACAACAGAACATGCATTGGCCATCACAATTTTCTAATGCCTGCAACAGACATGGATGCTCACCTCTGTAGCAAATCAGTTGACAGACATGAAGAAAGGATCTGCAAACTGTGGCAGGTCTGAAGGCAGATGCTCTGATCTTCGTGCAGAGCTACTCAGATAAAAAAGAAAAACACTATAAACACTTAATTGATGAATAACTAAAAACTTAAATCACAATATTAAAGTAGTGTAAAGCAAGGAATTCTTTAATAAGAATGCTGGATACAGAAGACACACCGTTATCCAACAGGCCTCTACAGAACTTGCTGAAGGAGGGCAGAGAGAACAGGGGGCTGTAGGTATCCGACTTCATCATTAACAAAGAGATTTCCTGAGCCCAGGTCAGCAGAAGCTTCCTAACAAACAAATGTAAGGATATTTTGTCAATTGTTATATCCCACATTCCTCTAAGCAGATGTGTGCTACTTTTGTTCCCTAAATTATTGTCTTAACTTTTTTTTTTTCTCTAACTTTGATCATGCAGTTATTAAATTAATAATGTGTCTGCAAACCTAGCCTCAGCATAAAGGTGCTCCTTCGACAGCAAACGCCCCAGGAGGCTGAGCAGTGTACTGAAATGTTTCTTTGTTGCTGTGGTAACAGTGCTGATGACAGCACCATCAAAGAGAGAGGGAGACGATGATGACAAGCTTGATGAGATAAAATGATCATGTCTGCAAAAAAAATGAAATGAAGAGATTATCAGAAAAGAGCAACTTTAGGTCAATAAGAAAACCTAGATACTTTTTTTCTGCCCATTTCATGAGCCATGATTTGGAAAGTGATAATGAATAACCAGAATGATGAGTACACTGATTTGATTCAGTTACCTGATTTTATTCAGTGTGGGGTGTTGGGTGTAATTACTTGTACATTTAAAATTTAAATTAATTCCCATGAAAATTACATTAGAAGCAAGAGAACACCTCAGTTTTCCTCTTTCATACACAATCAACATCCATGCAAATATGTTGTGTTGCTTCTTACTGAATTTCACTTTGGGGATTAAATAAAGTATTGTGAATTGAATTGAATTCTGTTCATTTTTTCATGAAATGAACACATTGTGATCAAGCTAGGGCCAACATCAATGGGATGTTGCTCATGTCAATTATTTTAATTATTTCTCGTCTTATAAAAAAAATATTAATTTAATGACCATATCTAAAACTGTGTTCTTCATTTCATTTATTTTAAAATCAAGGATATTAACTCTTATTTAAAAAAATGAGACCAAGTTTTTTGTTTCCTTGTTTTTCCCACCACTGCATATTTCTCAATGGTTGCTGCCAAGAAACCAATTTTCTTATATATGCAATTTAATCTTGCAAAAGATGCATGTTTTCTTATGCTTATAAGTGTGAGTTATGGTAAGTGTGTCCCTCACCAGCCCTGTTAGACCATGTTCTTTGGTTGGTTTGTTTTTAACTAAGTTTCTAAGCACCTCACAATGTATTAACCAGGTTTTTGTGCTAAAAGAGAGCGGTGGTTTATGTGACGTGTGTGAGAAAATGCACTTTGAAGGCTGAATCAAAGAGCTGTATGCAGATCTGCTAGGGAAGGTTTCACGATTTTTGGTGAAAGAAAAAAACCAAAACACGTGTAGCTCAAATAATTAATAACAAATCAACTCTCAAACAAGAGGGAAAATAAATTATGAAAATAAAGAAACACAGAAACAAAAGTGTTAATAAAGGTAATGCTGAGTGTAAGCGCAACTTCATGTGTAAAATATAAAATTGCAAATGAAAGTTACATTCACATATTAGCGTATTACCTGGTGCAATGTGAATACAGGGAGTACAGAACAGCATACTGGATAGCAGGGTAGTAGACGGCTAGCTTAGAGTGAACTAGCATCAGATTGTGACTCAGAAGAGCAAACACAGTTGGAGACAATGCCCACATCTAGAAGAAAGACAGTTTAGACATAAGATACTTCAGCATCAATACAGCAAATAATTTCATGTCAATACAAACACTCTTTGCTCTTTGAGACCAGTATGCCTGTAGACCACCTTTAGATACAAGTGGCAGATGACTGCTGTGCTGTTCAGACCACAGGAGTCGATGTCTTGCAATCAGAAGCCTTAAAGTCACTGTGGCGTTTTTTTTTTCCTTTTCTTCACTAACTACATATGTAAGTATTAATTTATTTATGTACATTAAAAAGATATTGCTGGAACAGAAATAATACATGTTTCTGTCTGTCTGTAGAGGCCATTTACTGTTAGGTGTTAATTTAAGCTACAAAGTAACACCATACACTAATTTATTGGTTAATATATCACAGTCTTGCTGTTCTAATTAGCACACACACACAGACAGCAGGGCTTATCTGTACAACAGAGAACAGGAGAGCACAATTGCCCATGTCAACTGGGGTATGGGACATTGTATTTTGTTGAAAGTTTACAGCATCTTCCTCTTGCTTTCTGTTAGCTAGCATCTTTGATGTGTTCACACATACCAGGGATCTCCCCAGCTTTTCAGACCATGGTGGTGGTGCCAGTGCCAAACCCCCCTTGTATTTACCTTCCTCTTCTTTTTTTGGTTTTATAATATTTTAAATAGCTATGTGAAAAACTATATAAATACTTACAAGAATTAAAAATCCTGACAAAAATATGCAAAATCTCAAAAATTCCGTAATGTCTTCTTTCGTTTGTTTACACCAAGTAGGATTCTGCGCATGCGTCGTGTCTTCTTCTCCGGTTCAGAGCATATGTTCTTTTTTTCAGTCGTGCGCCATCTAAGGGCTGAAATATGTACTTATTTTTCCGCGGTTTCAGGGTCTTCATGTGATTGCCTGCACTTTTTGACTCAGCTCTGTGTCCACTAACTTTTTTTTTTTTGTAAACAGACACAGCTTCGCTTCAGCTTCATGTAGCCTGGGCCTAAAAGTCAATGGCTTTCCTTTAAGGCCTTTAAAACGACTTGTATTTGGACAGCAGGTGGGAATATTGACACCAAAATGACGACAAAGTGCTATGTGAATAGTAGTATAGTGTTGCAAAGGATATAGCCTTTCCAGTTATTAATCCTGACACTGGGTGGCACAGAGGTCACAGCAGACAACCCATGTACAGAGACAACAGTCCTCCTGCAGCTGTCGCAGGTTTGACTCCAGGCCTATGACCCTTCGCATTGTGTCTTCCCCCGTCTACCCTGATTCCCTGTCTACCTACTGTTAATAAAAGCCACTAGAGCTTTCACAAGTGCCATTCGTATTAAACCAGATATTAATAGCAAAGTGTGCTCCAGGATGACTGAGAACTCTGCCCTAAAACATACTTATTTAACAACAAATAGGATTATAGTTTACAAAATTACAGCCATACTGCATTGGTTAAGACATGAAACTATCAAAGGAGACAAAAACCTATTAATAAACTGCAAGCTGAGTAAGAAATCAGAGAGAATGTACACTTTGCATCTAGAGGTGTCGTTTCCTGCTGGCATCAGACACAGTCCAGTTTTAATTGGGATACCTTTTCTGATTAGGAGGACATAAGTCCATTTTTTTTTTTAAAGACAGCAATACAGTTGCTATGAAACCAGTCTTACAAGTCAAACTGTGATTTTTCTGGAATTAAGCAATAGAGGAAAAAGAAAAAAAAAAAAGAACAACATACCCCAATAAGTGAATTCTTGGTGTTTCCAATAGTAGTAAGGGTGCTGAGATTGAAGATGATCATGAACTGGGCCTTCTCCAGCGGCAAGGTGAGAGATGCAAAAGCAGGGTGCTGAATATTGGGAAAGGGACTGCCAGGAGCCAGGTTCATACCAGTAGGATCAAGGCTCTCTATCAGGCTTGATAAGGCACATGCCATCTCACCCAATACCATTTTATAAGCTGCCTCCAGCGTGGGAATGTTTTTGAGGCTCAGCAGGGCCTGATAAACACTGTGCACTGCTGACATCACCTGTGTAGCACATGAGCACACAAAGACAGACACATACAGACAACACACAGAAAAACGTAATTAAAATATATAATGGAAGTATTGCCTATAATGTATATTCCATAGATATACATTTAGAAATATACAGATATACAGACAGTTTTGATGGGGACAGATAGCTGCAGTGGTCCTGATGTAGTTTTAGAGACCTGGGCTGGGATGGTTGCTGTTTT
>JBAMYA010044045.1:0-12804 GCA_037176975.1 Arrhamphus sclerolepis | reverse complement strand
GAGCTGGCCCAAGAAGGGCAGCCCTCCTCATTTGCATAATGAGGCAGAAATGCATACGGTAAAGGAAAAAGAGGAGAGGAGGGAATATAAAAACAACAGATGCTTGTATAAGGAAAAGGAAAAATATTTTATTTTATTTTTTTTGATGAAAGTGGATGTATAAGGAAAAGGAAAAAATAAAAATAAAAATATTTTTTGATGAAAATGCATGTATAAGGAAAATAGAAAACAACATATACATCTTTTGATGAAAATGCATGTAAAATGAAAAGGAAAAAGCAAAATTTATTTATTTTTTGGCGAGAGTGCAAAAGGAAAAACAAAAACTAGATATTTTCTGATGAAAATGCATGTATAGTGAAAAGGAAAAAAAATACACATATATTTTTTGATGACAGTGCATGTATAAGGAAAAGGAAAACAAAAAAAATACATATTTCTGCTTTTATTTCTAATTATGTCAGTTCTGGTCCTCCATAGAGTCAAGGTTCAGAAATGAAATAAAAGCGAGCTCCCTCTGTGCGCTGTGGTCTGTGATTGTCGTGCTTGTAGGCACAAATCATGTTGGCCTGCACAAAACAATAGATTAAATAACGTGACAATTTCACAAATTCCCATGAGACGTTGACTTGTGAATGCACCATTGCTGGTGAGGCGGTAAGCTCATTGGTGTTGAGCTCACCAAACTGCTGCTGACTGGAAAGCAGAGTTGAAACGGTGCCAGTTGCCGCACTGGTGAACTGATCAGTGCTACAACCAGGTCGTTTCACCTCTGCTTTACGGGAGCTCTGCTAAACTGAAGCATTCCGTTGTCTTTGCAGTTTTCTGGGGGCTGCGGGCAATTTATTTTTGTTCATGTTCTAGATATCTGTCAGTTTGACAGATATCAGTCTTTGAATGGAGTCTCTCGGTAACCAGAAGCTTCATAGAGACTCAGCCAGGAGGTGTGTCACCTCCATAGTAAATAGTTTCTCTCTGCAGCTCCGCCCCTTCAGACACGCCCCTCCACGTCAGAGCAGTGACACGGAAGTGAAACAGAAAAATCTGACATTGGGACAAAAAAAAACTAACATAATAAAAAAAGGATCAGCAAAAGTGAATTTTCAGTGATGTATATTTTCAGTTATAGTGACTCGCTTTTCAATTTCAATTCTTTTTTTCAGTTTCAAATTTCAGCTGTCATCATTTTAACTCCATATAAGATAAGGTAATATAAGATAAGATAATCCTTTATTAACCCTGCAATGGTGAAATTTTCAGTGTTACAGGAACACAGAGGACAGAATAGAGAAAATGTAAAAACAAAATCTATATATACAAAAGATTACAAGAGAATATAAAATACTAAAAAATATAAAGGAAATATGATTCCCGTATGTATGTGTTATGGCAGGTTGACCAGTAATATTGCACAAGATTGATAGTAAATAGTTTAAAAATAGTTTAAAATAGTTTTAAAATGAAAACAGACTAATGGGGACAGCTTAAATTCAAATGAAGACAACAGGGGTATATATTTTTTCACAAACAGCCTCAGCATTTGATTTGGTTTTGTATGAAATAAATTAGTGCTCCTTGTAATATGTAGTGCTGTTGGTCATCTGAGCAAGTTCTTGCCAAATTTTAAGACCTTGTAAAGACCTGATGACTCCTGATAAAAACTTTAGAAGTGAAATAAGGTGTACTTTCTTCTTCATGGTTAGAGTGTCTTATTTTAAATGTCTTATGGATGTGAAAGGCATCTGTCCCTGAAAAAGAGGGTCTTAATTTGTCCTCAGCCTCTTGCTATCCTTCACTTATGTCCATATTATCTTCATTACAGCAAAATAGCTTCATTTTATTAAGTGTAATTCAGTGCATGGAGATTCAGGGCCTCTTATTAGCTTTTTTGGCAGCCCACAAATCGAATAATGACAGTAACCTGTATGAATCAAATCCATGTGCCTTTATGTGAATACTTACTGCTTTTCTAATGTATATAAGCCGTCAAGATCAGCATAAAGATGTGATGAAAATTAAGGAAATGTTGTCAACAAATGCTTTGCCTGATCATTATCACCAGCAGCAATAGTAATATGTCATGAAGACACTCAAGATGGCAATACCACTTCTGACCACATGGTGGCAGATTATTTCAAGGAAGTGCAAGTGCCAGCCACTAGCATTTGACACAACAACACAATTACTTGCAGCTTCCAGAAAAGTGTTGCTAACAAGATCATGAATATTAATAGTAACTGAATGAGTTGTGTTGCGCGTTCTAGCCCAAATTTCTTCTTCATTTTTTAATCTGTTAACTTTCAACAACCCGTATTGCTTTTTCTCCACTGAAGTGAAAGAAATGGCAATTTTAGTATATCTGTTTGTGTTGATGTTTTCAATATAGATCATGTTCACTGATGCCACACATCCAGGTACTTTACCTCAGTCTTGCCATTTTCTAGGTCACACATTACAGTGCTGCAGTTCAATTCAATTTATTTCAATTCAACTGAATTCAATTTTATTTGTATAGCGTCTATTACAGCACAAGTTGTGTTCAGATGCTCACAGACACCCAGAGGAGAGGTACAAAGTTATAGTATAGTATAGAAATTTATGACGCCTGTGTATAATAGTCATGGTAATCTTTCATGGTAATTTGATCAAGTTCGATACATAATTTGTTCTAGAGATCTTGTGGGGCTGGCGGCGTGGCGTGGGTGTCCGGGTATCTCCAGCCCCAAGCTCCAGTGGATGAACTGGCAGGAGACCGTCCGCCGCCGGGCACGTATGGCACATACGGCACATCAGGGTCAGCATAAACCACCCCTCTCAATTGGATCACAATTTCTTTCTGATTGAGCTGAATCCGATCAGTGTTCCAACTGACTTGTTTACATGATTTTTATTACGATCAGCCGTTTATTCCAAATAAACATAACAGTAGATTAGAAATGAAAAGAAATTAGATTTATCCTCTTTATAAGGTCAGTGAATATCAACCAAATATCTGGTGGTCCAGCAAAATTCTGAATGAGAGTGGACTCACTGAGTGAATATATGGGAGAAACAAATCTTGTAAAGAAGCACTCCCCTGACTGATTTTGATTTCAGAATTTGCTGATGCTGAGGGGGTCATGATGCCATACAACCCTCTCCTGTCTCCTTTCTGCATAAAAATGTAAGTTTATAATGTTATGATCGACTTGGGTGCAGCTGGAGGAACATCTAGAGAGGTGGATGCATAGAGACCAGCCATGTTGTAGGGTTTATAGACTGTGGCACTGAGGAAAAGACAGGAGGCAGAGCTGGAGGTAGCAGAGGCTAAAATGTTGAGGTTCTCTTTGGGAGCGACGAGGATGATAGGATTAGGAATGAGGACATCAGAGGGACAGTACGTGTTCGATGTTTTGGAGTAAAAGTCAGAGAGGATGTGTATGTATGCAACTACCAACCACAGAACTCCTTACTTCATGGTCCCCTCCCAACATTCCTGTGTGTATTTGAAACCTACAATGGCACCCTTTCCCTATATGCATTAATGTATTTCTGTTCCTCTCATATTTTTAGCTTCTTGACTGCACTTGGTACTGAATTTAATTGTACAAAAAGTGCTATATAAATGAAGTTTGATTTGATTTGAATCTTGATTTTTTACATTTTGGCGAGGACTTTCATCTCGCACTGACAAGGGAGCCCAAACTAAACTCAATCTGAAAATCAAAATAACGTCCTACTTTTGCAATGTTGATTCATGCAAATGAGACATCACCTAAAAGTCCTAAAAGTTTAACTATTTTCAAGTGTGTTTAAGTTGAAGGAGTAACAGCCAGTAAATGTGAATTTAAATGATGATTTTCTTTCGCTCTATGATGGAGAAGGTAAATTAGAGAGAAGCCAGACAAGCTGATGTGCTTTTTTATGTCTAACAGGTGCAATGTTGCAATTATCACACTACTAACAGCAGGGAGATGTTGTTAAAGAGCCCTGTTGTCAGGATTACACTGTAGATCATGATTTTGTGTGTGTGTCTGTGTGTGGAACGTAGCATACAGTATATATGTAGTATGAATGTGTTTGAATGCACATTAGATGTATAATTAACATATTTGTAAACTGTATGTGTACATGTGGATGTATATGTCATAAGAGCAAATAGAAGAAACAGATGATTTTCAAGTGGGTACCAAAAATGGATAGGTGTACACACACACACACACACACACACACACACACACACACACACAAAGGTAAGGTATATTTTAGAAAACCTGGATTTCTTTTTGGTACAAACCGCGCTGCTCCCTACATCCCCTTTTGTTTTTGTTTTTTTTACCTTCATCTCCCAGGGAGGCTGTGCCTCCCAGAAGTGCAGGAGTGTGTGAAGTGTGTGCTGAATGTAGATGGGCTGAGGAAGCATCGTGTTTTGCTGTCACTCTGATTGGCCTTGTCACTCTCTGACTTTGTGGAGTGGCTCCAACATGTCCTCTGGCCCTGACCATCAATTACAGATGGAGCTGTGTGCCAGAGGCAACATCTCCAAACACACAACGTGTCACTCACGAAGGAAGAGGTGGGCTGGGTTACAATTATGGCACACAAAAAAGAAGAAGAAGGAAAGAAAGGACCTAGATAAACAAAAAGAAACGCTAAGTTTTGGCTCATTTGGGGAGAAATTTAACATGTTTTGGATGTCACATCAAATGAAATGGCCACCTACTGAAGCTTATACAGCTCTGAAAATACTGCAGAAGACTGTCAATTTCTTGAAAGTTATTTTTAATTCACTGGTTCCTCTGTTCCACAGATCAACCCATCTGAAAAGGAGAATGAAAAGCTGGTGTGATGCATGCAGGGAGGCTTGGCAATTGTCAAAGCATCAATCAAATGTTTTAACGCCATGTGTTCTATACATAGAGACTCATTAATCACAGTAGAGGGTGTCTCGCTGTGGCCTCAAAGAGCCCGTGGAAGTAATGGAGGTGTAAAAGCTTTTTTACTGAAACTTGAGCTGCTAACAAAATGTAGGTGTTGACCTTCAAGACAACAGATTTGTTAAATGTGTGTATGTGCATTTCACGGCAAAACTTCACACTCATTAAGAATGTTTGTGCTCTAAATCTCTTCCCTCTGCTCATGAGTGCTGTTTTTATGAAGATGTGAGTATTAGACACACCCAATGAACACACTCCAGCTGTGCATGTTTTTTTTGTTTTTTTTCCAGCTGACATTATATTGATCAGCTTCTCATTATATTATAACATTCCTCACAGTGTTATTCGCACCATTTGACAGACAGAAAATGGCCCCATTGTGGATTCTGCTTCATTCTGGTAGTTGGGGTGCTTTAACGCCTGTCCAGATGGATTTAAAATTAAATTAACATTTTGCAGGTTGCTTTGAAGCCTCCTCACAATTAATTCATACCCGAGAACAAAGATACGTGACAGCAGGCAGATTCCTTTTTAGTGGAAGCTCAAAATCTGAGACGGCATATGAAATCTGCAAAATATGTTTATACAGTCATGAACAAAAGTGAGGAGCCAACCACTTCTTTTAGTTCTATGCACCCCCCCTCCCCCGCCAAAAAAAAAAAAAAAAAGAAAGAAAAAAAACATATAAGTAACACCAAGACCCACTATGATAGGGCTTAGTATTAGACAAAATAACAAATAATAAGGGAGGGGTAGTAACCTGTGCTCAACTGTACATTCACTGAACTAGCAATGCCAGATATGATTTCAAGACCTGACAGATGTTCTCTCACCATTTTCACCATTCACACTATAAATACAGCAGTTTTGGCCAATCTTTAAGGCATTCTGTAGCACTAATGCCACATCAGAGGAAAGGACTGACATCATCACCCTCAGGATAAAGGAGGGTGACAGAAACTGGGATAAGCTGTTGAGCGTTCTCCCACACAGACCGGTTTCATTCTTACGTTACTTTAGATGTAAAAACCCTTTAGTTTGACGGAAAAGATCATAGTTTAACTTGGAATACAGCATTTCACGTCTTTAACACTGCAACTTGAAGTGGATGATGGAGTACTCGGTGCAAATACAGCTTGACGCTCTGTGGTCCTGAGAAAGTGGGAGTGCTGCTCTCTTTTTTTAACATAAAATTTAAGCCTCAAATATCTACTAACACTGCAGCATGTGTCTGGTACATTAGAGAAGAGTCAATTATCAGTGTATATGGTGTAAACGTTTGTCCTTTTCATGCTACAGAGCGCAGGTGTGATCTGTGCAGGCACATGTATACATTGATATTACATGTAATTTTTATTGAGGGAAACTGGATTCTGGAGACAACAGAATGAAAAATGAATAAAAAAGAAACCAACCCATGATACGGCTGAAAAAAACATGGTAACCACATGAATCCCCTTGCTTAAATACAGTATTCCAAGACAGATAAGAAAATAAATGAATATGTTCACACAAAATAGTAAAAAAAAGAAAAAAAAAGAAAAAACGGAGTAGTTTGGTCTCAAAATTTAGGTGGAAATTTATCATTTCCAATTTATCATGGGCTCACATTCAGTCTTTTGATTTCAAATCTCATGTAATAATGGAATATTTTCCTTATATCAAAATCTGAAACCTGTGAGAACATAAATGACTGTAGCAGCTTGTAGAGTTGAGTCTGCAAAAGAAGACAAACAACATACAGTTTTCTCGTGTTGTTTTTATCCAGGATTGCTCTATGCACAGCAGTCGCTGCCGAGGCTGCTGCTGCCTGACCAGAGGGCCGTATAGATTGGCAAATGGGCGCAGGTGTGCCAGTCTGTCCCTCATTGGTGCTGTCTCCTGAGCAGCTATGTCACATCCCCCGCAGCCGAAAGAAACCACACCCCAACACCATAACGACATTCACGCTTTAACTATAAACCAGATCACCAGTCACATGAAAAGGATGAAGGTCGGTTGGAGCTCTGGCAGCACTCGTTTCAGATCTGAAATGATGATGTACGGACAGAACTGATCAGAATGAATGTGGGAACCCAAGCTAAAATAGCTAGTTTGTGGTGACTTCAGGATGTGTTCCAGTTAGTTGTCAGGTTTGGTTGTTCCACCCTTTTTCTCATGCTTAGATTAACCGGGGTTGGACGCCGTCAGCTCCTGCTGAGATGACGTCACTTAAAGCCGTGAAACATCTATGAAATCAGTCTCCAGAAATCCCATATGAATTTCTTTATAAAGTGTGGCATAATGACATACATATCTACATTCTGAGGGTAAAAATGGTCATTTGAGCATATTATAATTAATTAAAAATAAGACTTATAAATGATCATTTTCAATTTATGTATTTACAATTTATTTCCTTTTTTAACCACATGTTATTTTCATGTGAATCCAGTGCAGATTTTAAAATTGTCTTCTAATTTTAGGGACAAAGATATTAATATTGCCGCTCCAAAAAAAGTATTTTTGGGGAGAAAAACGTGTGTTTGTCCTGATTGGACAGACAATGTTGTCAATGAACATCAACATCAACATAAAGTATATACACATAAATACACACTGCATACATCACTAAAAGTCATACATATGGGCTTATTTCTCCTTTATGTCCTTGTAGAGAGCAAGAAAGTCATTTTCACAACAATGATGCTCCGTGTAGATTTGGCAGAAAGAGCTGTTGCCTTCAGAGGACCCCTCCTTAGAAGATATTCAATGGAAGCATGTTGATAAGGTGTTTTTATAGCAGTAATAGCTATTCTTCCATTCAGTCCAAATAACAAGCTCATACTGAGCAAACCTAAATGCAAATGAGATGGCTGAAAGCAAATAAATAGGTTGACTTGAAATAAAACCATGTAGGTTTTTTGAACCACTGATGAAAATCATGACATATCTTCCAAGAACTGACTAATTTTGGAAATGATGCTGGAGAAGTGCATGTATAATGCTGTCTGAAGATAAAAAGTAATGATATCAAATGAGTCATGATGCTAATCTATGAACTGAAAATGAGATCCTGTGTCTTCAGTGTGGGAGTGACAGTGGTATGACAGATCTTAGGTTGTTATGCGCTGATATTTCAGAACACCCAACAGAGATCAAACATTTATTCTGTCATTCTCCCTCACCACGTCCTGATTTATATTATAAAAAGAACTAGGATAATGATAAAATGTGTTGCAGTGCTGTTTATTCTTTCTGTGCCACTGCGTTCAGTTGTTCTTCTAGACTTTGCACTGTCTGTTATTGCAGCAGTGAGTGAAGGCTGGATGATAATTGCTGTTGACATCATGAAACGGACGGCGGAGAGCTGAGTGGCTCTAAGTTCCTATTGACTTAAGAGGTTGTGGTGGCTCTGCAAAGTGCTTGTGGAAGCACAGAGGGACCCAACCCATCTCATGTTTCTTTTTCATCGCTCCACAAATGCAGCACAATCTCTTTTCTTCATTTCACGTTCACCCCACCACTCTTCCTTTCTTTCTCAAATTTCTTTATTCCATGAATCTTTCTCTCCCTTCCTCATTCGGTCCCTTGTTTTCGTCTTTTCCTGCCTCCATTTTGTCACAGAGTTGGGCCCTTTGCTCATCATATCTGTCGAGCCCTGATGTACTTTCTTCTTGTCCCTCTATCTGTCTGTCTCGCTTGCTGCTCAGCAATCCAGCGTCTCCTCCACCTTCTCCGCTCGTATTTCCTCATCGTCCAATCAGTCTCCATAAGAGTTGACTGCTGCCACTTCAGACCAGTCTGTCCATGCATCTCTTTTCCTATTCGCTGCCTCTCTTTTCTCCACACACTTCCCTCTGTCTTTCTCAATCCATCTCTCTCTCTTTGTGAACAGACAGGCGCCACTACACTGACAACAGAATAAAGCGGTCTTGTGGGGGTTAGCAACATTTAAGCATTTTGCTTGCCAATTACAACATCAGTTAAAGAGGTCGGAAAGAGTGTTTTTGAGTCTGTATTGTAAGCAGGAGGTTACACCCCCCCACCCACTCTGTTTTCCACACGCAATCAGGAAAAATGTATTTTTTTTTACTTCTGTGCTCATTTAGGTGCACTTTTGGCTGCTCGCGTTACATTCCAGGACATTTTATCTGACTTGCGGGCATCAGGGAGCCGCCATCTAAATGTGGGTGACTCCCTGAACTTCCGAGAGACTTGGGGTGTCTGTCAATCCTGCCCTCTGCTCCTTTTCAAGAAAGTGGTCTCTGGACAGACTAACGAAATAAAATTAAACTGAAACAAGAAAATTCTATAACAGCGTTTTATTTACAGTGTAAGAAATGAACAATGGAAATGGTCCAGTAATTTCTCCAAGCAAATACCAAGAAATGGGTCACAGTTTGTCTTTTGACCTCACTTCAAAAATAGGACTAAGCGCCCAATGCTTAAGTGAAGGTGTATATCTTAAAATAGCTGTCAATCAAAACAGGATTCAGCCTTTCGACTGATCCTCCAATCATCATGCAGAAGCTCAGCATCCAGACCAGCCCACAGCTCCATTCACCCCCTAAGAAGATGAGCACCTGGGGGCGGGACGAAATCAGGGCATTTATCCAATGATTATTGAGTTTTGAGGCAATGAAAAAAAAAACTGTTCCATTCAGTCCCATTGAAGTGAATGGACTCAGCTTTTATGGGCAAATGCCATGATCATTGACTGTATAAGAAAATGATTTCTGGAAATCTATGGCATTGACGCGTCTGAACGAACTCGTCTTCGAGATGAAGGGGTTCTAACGCATTTGTACTCAATGAAATGTTAACACAACTGTACATATTTGAACATTTAATTTTTGACATTTTAGAGGAAGCTGAGCTTCCCTTGCAGTCTTAGAGAAATCGCCTCTGATGTATCGATAGATTCTTTTCTGTAAAAAGTGAAATTAACGTAACAGTAAGAGTATAAAATCTACCTAATGAAAATGCATGATAAATAACATCAATAAAAACACAATTCAGCAAAATTAGGAAAGCTTGACATCAAACATTCACCTCCCTGAGTAGAGTGAACTTGCTAGTTGGCTTATCATTTAGTTTGGATGTTGAATGCTAATTTTGCTAAACCCTGGAGCAAGGAAGCTTGAGGGATTGAGATTTTAAGTTTTAAAAATGTCCAGCAAAACTTGTAGTGTTAACATTAGTGTTAAAGTTTCCTGGCACAAAAATTTAAATTTAAATTTCGCTTTGACTCTGTGTGCACTTGATATGGATATTTGCTCTGCGCTAAGGCAATAAGCAGCATCCATTATGCAACAGTGGACATTATTTCTGCCCAAATGAATCACTGCCCTGACCCTTGTAGTGACACTTCAGAGCCAACAACTGAGGCTGAAATTAATATCTTAAGTTCTTTGCTAGGAGCTTTAGGGGGCGCAGAGCTGTTTTCTCTAGGAAGGGAAAACATTGGAAACTGAGATTGAAAAGGTTTACTGTGAAATTGGTGATGAATAAAATAGTAATAAAGAAAAAAAAAAGCAAAGGTGTCCTAACATTTGAAGACTGATGTGACTCCCTCCAATCCAAATCTAATTAAAATCAGGAAATTGACTGAGGACAGAAATATGATCATTAAACATGATGTTACGATTCACTCAAATGGTTTAAATGTAAAGATTACACATTTCTTGCGGTGGCCTTTTACTTTCCTGTTTTCTCCAGTTCTGGCTGTTTTAGACTTAAAGTTGCTGACTTGCGTCTCTCTTGTTTAAGTAAAGCAATGCACAGGAACAGATAACTCAAAACTTTGACAGGTTAACAAGTCTTTCTCACAATCTGGTTTTACCAAATAAGGCAAAGACTTACACACAGAACCCCTCCTGTTTGGGTACAAAGACGAGAGAAGATCGCTGTTCTGGGTCCACTCTCTGATACACTGAGATCAGGCGTGGACCTCCGGACGGAAACATGTTGGGCATGAGATCAATAAAGCTTAAATTGACTTCTAATTCTGTTCTCAGATCCTTCCTTTGAGCAGCAGATAAAAAGAACACTTTTAAACAACTAAATTAACAGGTGTTTATCAAGGGAAAATTTTCCCCAGGAGCATCAACAACAGCTGTACAACAGAAGGGTGCAGATGAGACAATCTTCACCAGGAGACAAGGTGCTTGTTTTGCTCCTATCTTCTTACTCTAAATTACTTGCCAAGAGACAAGGACCGTTTGTGGTCGGCCAGTGCGCTCTGACAGGGGTGGAGCGACACAGATTTACTACCTCAACCTCCTTAAAGCTTGGATGGAGGTGGTACCTATTTTCTCTGGTGAGCTTGGTGTCAGACAGAGATGAGCTGGGACTGGAGGTGCCAGTTTCCACCAATCCACGTCTTCTCCTTTGTGACAACCATCTTTCACCCTTCCAGAGAGTAGATGTTGCCTAGTTGTAGAAGTAGTTTGCTGATGTGTTCTCCCTGTGCAACTATGCACAAACCTCATCCAGCACCATGTTGAGACTCTTCCAGGGCTAAATCCAGATGATGTGGAGAAAACCCACACCAGCAAAGAGAGAACAAGTAAACAATAATTCTGATTGTAAATATGATGGACTCAGGAACACATCCAGAAACTTGTCTAAAAGACAGTTGGTTGTTCCATCCACAGATGCAGGTTAAAGCTCATCATGTAAAGAAGAAGACATTTTAACATGATCCAGACACCAGAACCATCTTCTCTGGAACAAAGCTCGTTTAATATGGACGGAGATGAAGTGGAAAACTGTCCTACTGTCAGATACATGCTACATCCATTAAAAAAGCATGTCTTTATAGTAGAAGAGTCCAGGTGAAGAACTGACCTGCCTGAAGTCCTGAACAGTGAAAAAATACCAACAATATCCAGGACTGTTGAGCAGCTCCAATCCTCATCAAACAAAAATGGGAAAACATTCTTCTAGCTAAGCTCTATCAACTGGTCTCCTCACATTTCATACGTTTTCATGTTCATCATCTACAGTCCCTTCAACACTACTCAGGGTCTCAGGGGTCCGATGGAGCCGATCCCAGATGTGTTCAAGTGAAAGGTCAGCTGCTAATCCACACACCACACAAAGATGATCAATCACACACTCAGACTCGCACCTAAGAGCAGTTAAGTCACCACTCAGACTGATGTGTTTGTACCAACCTAGCTGTAGTTAGCAACAAAAGAGGGTCCACAAAGAAATATCACTTTATACTCCATCAAAGTATATTTGGAATAAACAAACAAACCAAGCTGCCCCAAAGAGCAACATAGCAAACAACAACCGTGGGATCCATGTGGCACAGAGTAGGCTATCCAGAGAAGGAAGCAACCCAGAACTTCACCAGAAGTTTGCCTTTACCGTGTTGGGCCGTCCCATACCCAGGTGAAGAACATTCTCCGATGACCCATATTAGCCTCTGCCAGGAGAAAATCTTACCCAACACGAGAACAAAGGTGGGTCATCACACCCCCTCCAATAAAAGAGAGAACAATGGGGCTAGCCTAAAGGGAGGGAAAAGAAATGTTAGCAAGAAAAAACTACTACAGCTAGATCAAAGTGACTCAAAGTGTCAGCAAATACATTCTCCACATACTTTACACGGAGAATGTCCAAGTTATATGGCTGAAGAAAAAGACAATCTTATAACGTGCTGGTTTGGATTCTGAAGAGAGCGTAGGAATGTAAGGGGGTTGTAATCGGTATAAACCGTTACTGGGGTATCCCCTGTTAGCTTTCCCAAAGCCAGGAGTGGCAGATAAGCCAGGGACAATTTCTCCGCCACTTTTAAAAATGTTTATCAATTTATCATTAATGAAAGAAAAAAGTTGGTGGCAAGTAGGCGACATATAAACTAATGTGACTATTTGAGACTGACATTCCGCAGTTA
>JBAMYA010044044.1:0-12806 GCA_037176975.1 Arrhamphus sclerolepis | reverse complement strand
GGGGGTCTGCTGGAGCCTATCCCAGCTCACTTCAAGCGAAAGGCAGGGGTCCACCCTGGACAGGTCGCCAGTCCATCACAGGGCAAAATTAGAATCAGTCCTATCAAATAAAAGTAATTGATTTATTTTTCGGTGCTTATTTCTTAGACTCAGAGCTCTCTTGACATTGAACATCTATTTTCATAAGATGATAGAACAATGAATCATCTTATCTTTCGCAGCTTTTGATAAACAATTCATAATTCTTATTAATTCACCTGACTCACACCCCGTGTGGATCCTTGTTCCCTCGTCTCTGCAGCTCTCGCCATCTGAGATCCACATGCGTCACCGCTGACATTATTCTCTTGACAGGTCAGAGTTGCAGCAGTTGTCCATGGATGCAGACTGTACGGAGATCTCAGGTTGCCTTGGAAACTGTGTTTATGTACATGTCTGAGAGTGTCTGCGATTGTGTAAAAGACAAATTTGGGTCAAATGGGTTCTTTTGTACCTGCAGTTGACTGTCTGACCTACATGGAGCCATTGGAAAATGTAGTGAAAGTGTGAAACCTTCCTGTTTTTGCTCAGAAGTCCAGAATAGCCCTATTTGTGGCTTTTATTTGATCCGATATTTCTAATTTTTCCATCCTCAAGTTATTGCAAAATGTGAGGGAAGCAGGGATTTCCATCCGGGTGATCTCTAGAGGTGGTAGCAGTACTTAACCTTCTGTACAGTTAATGAAAATACACAACATATATAAGGGCAGATTTAAAGCATTTAGCTGCAAATGTCATTCTTCTGAGTAGACGCGCAGTTTGATAAGAAAAGCCTGTTCAGGGTTTCACAGTGACGCAGAGCCATAATCACATCATGCTGCATAAATCTCTCATTTCACAAAAACACGATGTTGTGTGAGTGACAAAGTGTGAAGAACACCGAGTGTAAAACAGTCGCAGTGAGGAAGAGATATTCACATGGAGGGCTGCTGAGGACAACTGTCTAGTCCTCTCAAACAAATGGACACCTGCGATGCCGCTCCTCATTTCCTAGAGTCAAGCCAAGTGAACATACGTGAGCCGAGTGGGGGGGCAGGCTTTTCATGTCTATTAAACCACGCCGTAACTGTATTTGTGTGGTGATAAGGGAGAAGTGTTTAAAGTAGATTTTTCTCTTTGCTTCTGTGACATTTCAGTTTTCCAAAGTACAATGCCTCACACCTGAAATGTAAGAAAAGCAAAAAAAACAACATGTTTGCATTGAAAGTACATTTAGATCAAAATATCTTCTCCAGGGACATTGATAGATTTCTTTTTCTAACAAAACATCATTCTGCACCAATCACAAAGGTATGAAGAAGAACAGGCCAAAGATATGAAAATGGAAAAAAAAAAGGCCACAATGACCCTGTACTGCTGTACGCCTTAATATGTAATCACACATTAAGGCAGGAAAAATAGGACAAAAATCACAACTGAACTCTTCATTATTTGGCGTCTTGAGTGCCAGAATGTCTATTGTGCTTGGTGAGAAGGAATGACAACAATACACTGTGGTAAAAGCTCGACTGCACACACTTCTTTTGGAGTGTGTTATGCTGACCTGAAAAAAAAAGTATCTATAATGTCATGTGAAATGAAGCAGAGTTAAAAAATCTGAAATATCATGCATTCAAACCAGAGTCGGGGCATGTGACCCATACATATCTTTGTGATTTTAAAATGAGTGATGAGAAACAGACAACTGAACTGAACGGTCAACTTTCAAACAACTGAAATAATTTACATGTGTGAGATTTTGAATCTTGGTTTCTATTCATTAATTGTGCAGCCCTACTTCATACCACCTGCAAAGTAAAGATATAAATCAGTGATTTAAGGTTGAAGTGTTTTATTTATTTTTAAAAGCTGAAGTCTTGCTTATCAGCAATGTTCATCAGCATTAAATCAGTACATTTTATACATTATGTTGCCCATAGTTACCAGGCAAGATGTCAGCAATATTCAAGCAGTTGACTTAATTTGACCCCTGCAGTAAAAACTCAGAGTTTTTACCTATATATCAACATTCACAACAATGAACTTATTTATTTATTTATTTTAACCTTGTTCCCCCAGGAAACGCAACCATGCAGGTGTCCATGGGAAGGCTGGTTCTCCATGCTCCGTGTGCAGCTCAGTTTCATCAAAGCAGAGCTGCTTTTTTGAGATCAGCACTCCGGCTGCTGTCCCCTCGCACCCGCACGCTGTTCAGTGAGACGGGAGTGTGGGAAAAAGACTATCGAACTGAAACAAGACGCAAAGTAGAAGAATGGTGGCACCCAAGGATTATGGAGCAGTGGCAGAAGGATGCACTGAAGGAGGTAAGACGGGCTTTACTTTTTCAAGCATGCCGGTACGCCGCCATTATCCTGGTGATGTCATAACAGCACTTGTGGCATTTATGTGCACAAGTCACTCAACTATAATTTTTTTTGCACATACCCTATAGGTCTACTGACTTCAGAAACCTTCATAAATGTATTCCCCACTTTTGAGAAACCTTTATACACTCAATGTAGCAGTTCGACAGAAACACGGACATTCATGCAGTTGAATATATATTTTCAAGGTTTCGCTTTTATTTGTCAAGATTCAGTCTTGATGTCTAAACAGCAGGTCAAAACCAAGATGTATTCAATTAAGAAACAAAACCAAATATCTCTTATTTGAGATTCAAGAATAATTGGGAAAACCTAAAAAGTTAACCCTTTAGAATTATAGAATATTCATAAATGATGGTGTGATGCCTGAACAAGGCAGAATGGATCATTTTCAACTTTAATTTCACAGAAATATCAATAGAAGAATTACTATTCTTTGGACAAGTAAGTCCAAAGAATAGTACTTACATACATACATACAGCAGCCAAGTATACTGTACATACATGATGTACCATGTACAATAAAAGTTACAATATAAATAAAGTAAAATTAAGTATGATAGCAAATATGCATAGTATCGGATATTCAGATAGGTAAGTTCCACTTAGCAAAAAGAGTGAGATAGTTTTAGTCCAGTTCTGAGATACAGGTTTGACATGGACAGAAGGGTTTTGGAGTCTGATGGCACCAGACCATACCGTTCCTTTAAATGAGCATGTTAACTCAAGCTTGTCAAGTGTTTTTTTCTTTTCTTTTTTTTTTTTTGTTTTTGTAGAGGGTGTCTGGCATTTTCCATGCTAGTGAGCAGTTCTGCCAGCATCCTGCCCTTAACCACCTCCTCCACAGTAGAAAGCTTGGAGCCGATGACTGACCGCCTTTGCTTTAATGCCTGCTGCACCCCAGCACTCTACAGCAAAGAATATTGTGCTCACAACAACAGACTGATAAAACATCTGGAGCATCCTGTTGCATATAATGATGATGGACCTGTGCCTTCTCAGGAAAACAACCCTCTAGTCCTTCTTATAGAGCTGGAGTATTGGTGGACCACACCAGCTTATTTTATGTTGTTGTGAACAATTGTCCATCACAAGTTTTTGACTCTTCTTGTTGCAAAATTCTTTAAATTTCACCCTCCCACCCGAAGGAGGCTTTAACTATTGGCATTCAAGCCCTTGGTTCAAATTTTATGACTTTTTAAAGGAGAAATCATGTATTTATTTCCATGACTGATTTAATTGATTTATTTGAATGATGAAATTACATTTTATTTCAGTGCATCACCTTTCTTAATTGGTACTGTTTCAAAATGGATCAAGTGTTTGCTTGTTCACATATGTTTGAAAAAGTCTTTTAATAGTGTCTCTGTTTGTTCACTTGATGGCACCTCTTTACGCAAAGAAAGTCAAACTAGTGCAAATATCGTACTCTTACATGTGCCAGAAATTGAAGTTCACAAATCAAAACTTGCACTGATCAATAGACCTTTTTTCAGAGCTGATATTTTTGGCTTGTCATTGCAAGGAGAGCACAGATGTAATTGACAGTATTAAACCTGATGTGTGACTTGTTCACGCCGCTTCACTGACTTTCTGGAACAGTCAGTGGAGCTGAGCCACCGTTTAATGACATTTATTTCACCTGTACTTTTCCTGCAATGACAAGTCAGAAAATCTGCAGCGAACGTCCGGCCCATTGTTCAGCAAACCCAGTCCTTAACTGGAGAAGTTATTTTTAAGTGACTTTTGCCTTTTTCTTTTTCTTTTCCAGATCAATAGGTTGTTATGCATCCTTCCCAATTATCCTCTCGGCTATCACAGGCACCAGGGCCTTGCAACTCATCTCAGGGCAGAACAGAGCTCTGGCTGATTATATATCCTAATGGTCTGAGTGTGTGGCTGTCTGGGACAGGCTGACAGTGATTAAGTGCATTTATGACAGGACGCTGGTCTAATTAATTTATTGAAAAATTCATGACTCAGGTTTCCTGTAATCATCTACGGCTCAGCTGAACCAGTACTCGCTATGTTGCTGTGGCAACAGTGTTGTGATTGTGACTGTAAACCATCCATTATCCGTGCAGCCACCATTTAGATTCTGACACTATAATCAGGCAATGTCGGGGCCTCATACAGTAATACACCAGAAGCAGTCAGCGCCCTCGCTCTTTATGCGATGAGTTATTACTCTTGTCCTAACCTCGTCAGTTTAATTCAGTCTCTTCTACACAAGACTCATTCAAAACCCGGACTGATAATGGGGAGACAAACCTTACACTCAAGTATTGTTGCCTCTTTGGATGATAATGAATCTTTATGATCTTTTCCACCTCTCTTGATGTTTTCTGAAAGCTGTACACAAGATAATAATCCATTATTGCATTTCCAAGAATACCAACAGGAAGAAGTTTTATGTCCTCTCCATGTTTCCATACCCGTCGGGTCGACTGCACATGGGCCATGTGCGAGTGTACACCATCAGTGACACCATAGGTCACTTCCAGAGAATGAGAGGTCATCAGGTATGTCAGCTTTTTTGTCAGTATTTTATAAGAAATAGTTTTGTGTTAGTCTAATCTAAAATTGCAGCTCTAGTGCATTAGCTTAAATATAGTGGACCTCTTGTTTCTGCTGGACAGAAGTGGACAGGGCAGGTTTCCTTCATAATATAAGCAGAATCAAATACAGGAGCAGGAGTGTTGTTCAACTCAACATTTTGGGACATTCTGAGAAAGAAAAAAGACACTGGTGAGGCTGGTATTACAGTAAGGTCTGAAGAAAAGACATATAGAAGTGGATGATCACAGTATACTTAACATGATCCTGATAAATACAAAAAATATACATATATATATATTCAAGAATGTGACGAAATCTGTGATCTGTAGCAGGGCAGATGTGGCTTAGAGGCTTAAGGAGTGGCTTTGTTTCCCTGACAGGAAGGAAGAAAATTGGAAAAATGTGGGCCGGGCCAGTGAGTTATCAGTATTCTCCCCTCATGATGAAAGTGTACTTGAGCAAGGCACGTAGCCTCCAATTGTTTTTGGGTGCAGCCTTTTCAGGTGCACACTGCCTCTGTGGTGTGTGTATAGTTCAGATCTGTTTTGTGTGTGAGTGGAGTGTTCAACACAAGATGCAAATGGTCCACTACCCTGGAGAATAGAAAAAAACAGATATGACATAGATGTAAAAACAAAAGTCTTTCAAGCGCTGATGCAACAGACTTCGGACACATGAAAATAAGATATTTCTGTAGCTGAAAAATACATAAAAAACGTTTTTTTAATGGCTCATGATCTGAAGCCTACAACATTCTCTTCAGACAGGAGAGAATATTCCAGGTTTACAGAAAATTCTGAGCATGCGAGTTAGTCTTTCATTTGGAGTTAAAGAAGTGCTCTCTTTTTAAGATAAAACAGATAAAACAAATTATTTTTGCGTCTCTCAGCTTCAGATTCAGCTTACTGCTTCAAATATATCACTGTAAACAGAATTTTTCCAGTTTCATTTCTACTCTGCACCATAATACTCTTTAAGGCTGAAGGATTTACGCTGCAGTTTATTTTTATCTGCTGTTTATTCTTTTCTACACTGTGTTATCACACAGTTCATGTTTAAATCTTTCTCTTGACTTTTCAGATTTATCAATATACAATCTTTTTCTTTTTTTCAAAAAAGTTCAGTTTCTCTAATGTTTTTGATTTTATATGAATAGATTCATCATAAGCTTTGAAATAAAGACTGTTATTTTTGTGATACCTTGTACTTGTAGAACACATGCAAGGTGTCAAAAACTCAGTATCCTTCTGTTGTTAATAGTTGGTTCAAAGAAAAGAAAAAAGGTTAAATCCATACAGCTAATCTCAAGCACTCTGGCGTCTTATTGACAGGACTCTGTTTTAGATCAAAGTGTTGCAATCTATAGCAGCCTTGCACTGTTTGATTCCACTGAACGACTGCTGTTGATGAAGCTGCATCCAGTGTCCGTGCTGTTGATCACGCTCCTGCAGTGACATAAAAGACCTCCTGCTCAGTTCTTTATCCAGTTCCTGTCTGCACCACCATCAATCCCCTGTCTTTACCAGACGACAGCTTGGCGTGCGACAAGCCTTCTCCCTCCTGCGTGTTTTGTTTTCCTGGTGGATTTTACTTTAAATGGTGTGCATCGTCTCACTCATCCTCACAGACACTCCCTCGTTACTCTGTGCAGGTTTTCCCCAAACAGAAACGTGGTTTCACATGACTGCTGACTGCTTCCCGTACTTTCTCTCAGCATCTGTCAGTAAGCCAACGGTGTTGCACGCAACCTACTCTTGTCACTTATCGCACAGACCTGCTCTCTGTGGATGGTAATACCTTAAAACGCAGCTGTTTTAACAACCCGCCACCACCTCATGTTTACAGTGATACGGGATCAGTAGTTATATAACTGCCATCCAAAAAGACAATAAGCATATTTCACATCACTATTTGATGTAACTCTTTGAATTTCAAATTTGACTTTAAGGTGAAATGTGCTGTGCCAACCAACTGCTGGTGGCACCTACATATTTATCTACACAAGTATATATATATATATATATATATATTATACCTTCATCAAACTCCACATAAAAGCGGATGCAAGTTATTAAATAATTTCTTGAAAACAAAACTGCCTCTTTGACATATTCCTTTAATAGTGAAGCTGTAGTCACCTCTGTGTGTGTGTGTATACATATATATATATATATATATATATATATGTATGTATATATTTATGTATATATACATATACATAGATATGTTTTAACCACCAGGTGACTGTAATATCTGAGTAAGACAGAGCATATAAGACTAAAATAAAGACTTGGCAAAGACTAGACTTCAGTGAATTTGAATTATAATTGCATAATGTGTCAAACATACATCTCAGGAGAAATAAAGAAATGACAGGAACCCATAAAATTAATGAGTAAATGCAGTAAATAATTTAAATCACAGACACAACGATATTTAACCTGTGGAAATGATTTCAGGAATAAATGCACTAAGTAACATTTCTCAATCAAGTCTATTGCATATAATATTGTTGCTGTTACAAACTAGATTTATTAGATGTTCCTACATTTTTGCTGATGCTCCTAACTTTGAATTTGGATCACAAGTGCTACAAAATGTAAAAAGTTAATTTCAAGCCTGATTTGTTTGGTGTCTGAAATTTATGCCGTCAGTTTAGAGCTTAATGAGTTATTGAATCAAAATGCAAAATCTGAAAACCAGGAAATGAAGCTTAGTTCTAAAACCATCTCCATCTTCAAATCGTCTTTCTCAGTTGGGCTTTTTCTTTTTGCAGTTGCATTTCCGAAATGAGCTACAAGATCTCAGTTATGTCCCGCCTCCTCTACTGTTGATTAACCATAGATCCACCAGACAGACCCTCGTGATGCTTCAGGTGGGACCTCCATTGACTGTAAATACTCCTCACACCATCAGGTCACGTCACCCATGTATCTGTACAGACAGCCGGTTGAAGCCCATTGTTCCTAAAAACTGCCATGTTGCAAAGAGGCAGGCCAAAACTGTCTTAAGCCAACAGCAGGGCCAGTGGTTAGCTGTCAGTCAAGTGCATAAAATGGCTTCTGGCATTTAATTGGTCAACTTTATTGCTTAATGCAAAACAGTGGAAAACATTGAGCTAGTTCTAAAATAACATTTATATTACATTATTATAATGCAACTCAGACCATCCTAAACTGTGTAAGGTGTTGTATTCACTGATATTTGTTGATTACAAAATATGAATAAGTTTCTAATCAGGTACTTCTACATAGGAACTAAAATGTGGTATACATCAAGGCTGTCCTAACACTCTTTATTTGTTTTACTGTGCCCAATTGCTAGCAAATCATTTCAAAAGCAGTGATTTGAAAGGGATTTTGAATTTAAAAAAAAAAAGTCAGAGACGATTACCATACCCTCCCAAGATGGCGGCAGTGTTGACGCAGTCGTAGATATCCATGGAGGCGCTGATGAAGCAGGACCTTGGTGACAACCGTAGTAAAGAAGAAGAAGGATGGGTTTTGGGGGACTGACGGCAGAATATCTGCGTGTCTACATCAACGATGTCTTCAGCTCAGTCTCTTAGAGAGTTTATCAGCCAGCGACTAACTGCTGCTGCAGCAGAAATATTCACTGAATTTGAAAAAACCATCGTCCAGTACGAAGAAGAGATCGACCGTCAGAGGAGACTGTTGGACATCATCTTGAATCCGCAGATAAAACTACAAAGAACAGGTATGAAAACCAGTCTGAACTCCTGCTGATGAGTAATTGCAGTAAAGACAGTATGACTTCTGAGACCTGTCTTTCTGAAAAATACATTTATATAATGTTAAAACAGTCGTTTTCCTGATTTTTCGATTGGTGAAGTTAGTTTCAGGTTGGTATTGACAGGCGCTCTCTTGGGATTGATGGAATATCTTCTCAGATCAGTCACAAAACCACATGATCCAGTGACTCACTATAGAAGCCGAATTGTTGAAATGCCGTAAACAAATGAGACAAACCTTGTTTTGATTGCATTTGACTGCTTTATCATGTTGTTTTGTGTTGTTTCTTTTAAAAATGAAAAGAAATGCAATGGAATTCTGGGTCTTGTGATCTGGAAATATTTGAAATATCCTTTTTTTTTTAAAAAAAAAAGAAAGAGACGGAGGGAGGGAGAAATTTTCCCATGAAAGTAATAGTTCCAGAAATGTGACTTAGTGACTCAAAACTTAAGCTGAAGTGTAGTACTACCACTGCCATTTATTTTTATTTAAAATATTTTAGTTTTTAGTTACTGATATTTTACAATCCTCAGTGGATGACTGTTGCTGAAACCTTTCATTCAGAGCTCTGGGTTTCTTAAGCGCCTCGAGATGACTTGTTGTAAATAGGCGCTATATAAACAAATTGAATTGAATTGAACTTCTTAATGTGGTAGAAGGTAACATGGTGGTTCCATGACTTTTTAAGGCCACCTCAGACCAACCTCCAATATAAAAAAAACCCCACAAGACCTCAAACCTAAACCAGATTATCTTTAGATACTTAATTGTACATGAGAGACAGTCTGTGATTTGTGAATGGTATTTGGGACAGCTTTGTTCTTAAAAAAATCAAATAAAATTCTTCCTTTTTCTTTTTTTTTCACAAATTGTTTGCTTTTTTTCAGCTCTCCAACTTTCTTTTTTCCTCAAACTAAGATGTGGAGTTTTCATTAATATTTTAATTTGAAGTGGCATTTGTTTTGATTTCAGTTGTTTAAATAAAAGGTCATAAATAGTTGTTCTGTTTACTTGGTCCTTGACCTTTTCAAAAATCGTACATGTGTAGTTTGTCAGTAAAACATCAGTTATAATAATTGAGTATATTTAAAGAAAAAAACAAAAAAAAAAAACAACTAGTGTTCATTTAGTTTTGATTATTGATTTGAGGTCAAATCACCTGAGCCCCAGTAGACATATAGATAAACTAATACAGGTGTTTTCATTAAATTATACTAAGCTAACCTTTGACAGGTGAAATTGCATTTGATATTAGACTAAAACTTAAAAAAAAAAAACTCAAAAGTTCTTCTAAGAATGAGAGATGCTTCATCCAAAGCATTGCTCAAAAGCAGCCACACTATTGCAGTTATATTTTTCCCTTTACCTGCTCCCACTTGGTTCCATGCTCAGGAAACATGGCATCTTTTTTCACTGCTATGTGATTGACAGCCAGATCTTTGTTCCCCTCAAAAAATCAGAGTCATATTCTGTTAACCCGCTGCTGAAGTGTTTAGATGACCTTAAAGCTTGGATGAGTTATAATGATTAAAAAAAAACAGAAGTCATTGTCTTTGGTGGTCCTTCTGGGAGTGTTTGTTGTTGCAGCCCCAAAACTCTGGAACGAACTGCTGCTGCACATAAGACAGGAATCCTCTCCGTCTCATTTTAAGAGTCTTCTTGAAATCCACCCTTTTCTTTTAATTTCATGTAGAGTGTTTTTCTGCGTTTGTGTTTTTATCTTGTTGTGCAGCACTTTGGAAACCTCTGTGTTTGTAAAAATCATGCGATATAAATAAAGTGATTGATTGATTGAACTTATGTAAACATAGTCAGATGTTTGAGATTGCCAAATTATCAGCCACCAAAAAGATCACCTTTATAATTATAACCTCATTAATTATTACCTAAATATTTTTTGTTTTAATGTCCACCTTACCAGAACCAGGGTGGACCCCCTATTCCTTCAGAACGTCCTTCAATCTTGGTGTCATAGACTCAACAAGGTGTTGGAAACCTTCCTTGGAGGTTCTGGTCCATATTGAGGTGATTTCCAAAGAAACCTTGAAATTTAGTTCAAAAAAGTTCCATAAACTTTATCTACCATTGAAAAACAGTTTTAAACCCTGAACCTACTTTTAATATTGTAACAACTGCAATATGTTTGTATATTTTTTAATGCTGTTGTGTATCTTTTTGTATCTCGTGAATGTTCTTGATGGACTAACATTTTCAGATCAGAATGTTCTAAACACATTAAAAACTGTCCCTCATGTCCATTTGTCCCTCCAGACCTCCAGCAGGATTTGATCTGCAAAGAGGAGGATGGTGGCCCTGACCAGCAGCTCTGTAACGAGGACAAGAACTCCAGTTTGGACCAGAAGCAACCAGAACCTCCACAGATCAAAGAGGAACTGGAGGAAGAGGAGCTGTTCCTGAAGCAGGAGGCTGAGGTCGTCATGGTGACTCCAGCTGCTGATGAAACTAATGACAATGAACCAGAACCAAACATGGACCATCTCCTCTATCAGACCACTGTGGTTGATGAGAACCAGAACCAGGAAGAAACAGACCATGAAGACTCAGGATCAACCAGAAATGAAGATCCGAAACCAAAGAAGAGACATGACAGAAACAGAAGTGACAGTGACAGAAGTGACAGTGATAACGTGGACAAGTCTCCCACTTCAGAGAGTCATCGTAGGACTGATGCAGGAAAACAGTCTCTGAACTGTGAGATTTGTGGGAAATCATTTCACAATAGGTACCTGAAGACACATTTAAAGATCCACACAGGTGACAGGCAGTATTCATGTAAGATCTGTGACAAAAGTTTCATACATAATTCTAGGTTGCTGATCCACATGAGATCCCACACGGGAGAGAAGCCGTACTTGTGTAAAACATGCGGTAAAAAGTTCACAATTAGACATCATTTGATTGAACACGTGAGAACTCACACACAAGAGAAGCCGTTCTCCTGCAAAATGTGCGGTGAAATGTTCAGCCACACAAGTAACCTGTCGGTCCACATGAGAATTCACACAGGAGAGAAGCCATATTCATGTACAATTTGCCATAAAAGTTTTGCCCAAAGAAACAATTTAATTTGCCACACCAGAACGCACACAGGAGAGAAGCCGTATTCTTGTCAGATTTGTGGTAAAAGTTTCTCACGTAATGCCGGTCTGAATATCCACAAGAGAAAGTCATGCAGGTGAAGAACTGCGCCAAAAAATTAGTGATGGCAAGATGAAGCTTCACAAAACACTGAAGCTTTCAGTTGTGGACAAAAGCTTCACGGTTTGCTCGAATCTGACATGCGTCTGTCGTTGGCATGTTTGGTTCGGTCTAGGTTTTACATTGGGTTGGATGCAGATCCTGAGAGAAGCCTATTTTGACCAGCTCAGAAAGACACTGGCTCATGATCCACTGAGGATGCATTATCAAGTGGACAATAAATGTTTTTCAAAAATAACAACTATCCTCTTTTTTTCCTCTGCTTGTTTCACTTGCACAGAAGAAAAGCCATATTCTAGTCAGTCTTTGATAGTTTTCCGTTTGTTCATGTAAAGGGATGTTTCAGTCGTACTAGGGTCAGCTGTAGCGCTCTCCATGGTTCTGTTCTTGGACTGATACTTTTCTCCTTATATATTCTTCCTTTAAAAAACATCATTAGGAAACATAACATTAATTTTCATTGTTATGTGGATGATACTCAGCTGTATTTGTTCTTGTGACCACATGAAGCTAATCAGTTAACCTTATTAGTTGCATGCATTAAAGATGTTCAGACCTGGATGACTGGAAATTTCCTGCTTCTTAATTCAGATAAAACTAAATTTATTGTAATTGGTCCCAAGCACCTCCAGGAGGCACTCTTGAGCTGTACAGCTATTTTACATCACATTACCTTAGCCTCTAGCTCTATTGTCAAGAACTTGTTAATTTTCTTGTTATAATGTGTGTTCTTTTTATCTGTTGCTAAAAGGAAGAACTGAGAACAGAATTATAAGTCAGTTTAAGTTTTATTCATTATGCTCAATATTTATCCGGCCGGAGGTCCACTAACACCAACATGCGATGGTAGGAAGTGAACACAGAACAGTGATCT
>JBAMYA010044043.1:0-12807 GCA_037176975.1 Arrhamphus sclerolepis | reverse complement strand
TATATATGCAGTTATACTTGTATACTTGTAGTTATATATATATATATATATACATACATACATACATACATATATATATATATGTATGTATATATTTACATACACATATATACAGAGATAGTGGGCTCGAAATAAGGTTTAATTGTCACGTGCATCACTTTGCATTATGTACACATTTTTTCATGTGATCTTGTGGTGCTTGCCAGGTCTTTAAATTAATACAACATCAGTGTTTGAAAAGTATTTGCAGTCCAGGGGCTTATCTTATTAAATATCAGCAGAACAAATTTGTGCAGAAGTCGTTTATTTTTATTGATGGGAATTTCACATAGTTCAGGAGCAGCAGGTGAAGCAGCACATGACACCTGAAACAGGAATTGATGGTGATTCACAAACAAAACTTCTTTTTTTTTAACATGCATGATATAATTGGTCTGCACATTGATTTCTTGGAGCTACAAAGAGTAAGAGTACATGTTTCTTTTCTTTTCCTTTTTTTTTTTTGCAAACAAACTTTGAATAGCCTATAATTAAGGAAACAATTACGCTACAAATGTTACCCCCCTACATGATTTCATAAAATGTCTGTTAAAATCGATACATCTCCAGGCTGCTGATGTAATAGAACACATAAGTCTCGGTTTTCCCTCAGAATTTGCTGTTGCCTTCTGTGGAGGTATGTTTCCATCTAGTATAATTCCTAATAAACAGGTCCTTCCAGTTATAGTGGCAGCATAGTTGTCTGCATCAAAAGGATCAATCAGTGTTGACAACCTATTTTTTGTATCCAACTCTTTATGTCAAATACTTTTAGCCTCACAACGTAGATGCTTTGTGGGAGAGAAGACATGCATTAACAACATGAGGTCTCCAATTCACTGCACAATATACGCAGTCTTAAAAATAAAATAACATCTCACACTGTACAATTTGCATTTTTTTACTCTTGAGTACAATGTCAAAAATGGAATGCACAGCCTGACCCTCCTGTATCGTACTCTACAATTGATGCAAAGATGTAGATGGATATTGAATTATGTCATTATACGGTGACAGTAAACAGACAACAGGTGAAATAAACTGCCTTGTTAGAGACATTATGTGTACCAAAAATGCTTTGAAAAGAAGAGAAGGAGGAGAAGAATGTGGTCCCAGTTGATGGTTCCAGTCAGTGACGTGTGACGTGTGTGCGTTCATGGCTGGGGAGGCGCTGACTGACTGATTTACAAATGCACTACCAGCCAAAGGTTTGGACACACCTTCTCATTCAATGGTTTTTCTTGATTTTTATTACTTTCTACATTGTAGGTACATACTGAAGACATCAAAACCATGAAACAGAATATATGGAATCCTGTAGTAAACAAAAAATTTGTGAAAAAACTTTAAATATGTTTTATATTTTAGATTCCTCAGAGTAGCCACCCTTTGCAGAGTGAAAGCAGAAGGTCCAACCAGAGCTCAGCACCTCTGGGAACTCCTTCCAAACTGGTGGAAAACCATTTCAGGTGACCACCTCATGAAGCTCATCCAGAGAATGAAGAGTGATCAAAGCAAAGAAGAATCTAAAATATAAAACATGTTTTGAGTTATTTCATATTGTTTTGTTTACTACATAGTTCCAGATGTGTTCATTCACAGTTTTGATGCCTTCAGTCTACAATGTAAACAGTCATAAAAATAAAGAAATAAAGAAAACCATTAAAGGAGAAGGTGAGACTTTTAATTGATTGTGTAAATGAAGCCATCAGAGTAGATTATTCTCCATCTGATCAGCACCAGTCAGCAGGTTATGTTTCATATCTCATGTCAGCATTCTTTACACATACAAACTGCAGCTCACGTGATGCACATTTCATAAAAAAAAAAATTAAAAAGTCATTATGGTCTTACCCTCACTGATAAATGAAGTCCATGCGCTGATCCTTCTGGACAAAAATATCTGTTATTTATTTATATCTGTTATGAAGTCTTACTAAACCTCTTTCAGTTTTAAAGGTCTATCAGTCTCATTGACCCTATGAGGCAAAAGAACCGCAGCCTTTTCACTGTTGTTGTAAGATCACTGAGCATACGAAACAGGAGACACATATATTATATACATCAGCTAAACCATGAAAAAATCAGGGAGAATATATTAAAAGTGTTTTAAACGTTTGATTGGCAACATACAGAGAGACAGTAGCACGGTCTGAATGTACAGCACAGCACAACAGTGAAGGATTGCACAATCCAAGGTTAGGCTCACTTTGAACAGGAAATGGGGAAAATTCTGCCACTTTTAATTAAAAATAATAATCAAAAAATAATCAAAATTGTTTAAGTTAAATGGAAAATTTGTTTATAGTTCAAACCACTGTAGAAATATAACCATTTAATGTATTTGTTTATTATTTATATATTTTATTTCTTTGTGCCAGGACGCTGGTTCGATGACAATAAAGGCATTCATTCATTCATTCATTCATCCTTTCCATGATGACAGGTGAGGCTCTGCCTCCCCTGCTTCTCCCGTCCACGCATCACTGGTCCCAGTCATGGTAAGGGAGAAGAGGCCAACTTTGGATTCTTATTTTTCTTCACAATAATTAATGTAATTTCAAGCTGCATTTTAATTGGCTAGTAAGTAAACTGAATCATAGGATTTCTGACTGTCAGAAATTTATATTGGGTAGTCTTTTGTCGCAAGACCAGTGTAATGACTTGGTCTTTGGTTTGATATTGATCTTTGAACCAGAGACCACAATACAGGCTACCTGAGTACCGCAAACTGGTGTTATTTTATTCACTAGGTGGCAGTAACATGTTTCATTAAAAGGTTTTTGGCAGACATGAGTACTTTCAGTAAAGAAAGCAGCAAGTCATACAGATCATTCATTTTATATCAGAGTGTACATCACATAGCTCCAAAGCAAAAAAGCGACACATCTCTCTTCATGGCTGCCTTGATGTGAGTAACGTGACCGTAAGAACTCTCAGAACGTGCAGAGAAGATGAAAGCCACTAACTGAGTGTGACAGGAAGGACAAAACAGGGTAGTGTTGATGTGCTGAGCCTCAAGAAATTCCAGGTTCTGTTCCCATCGCTCCGATAAAGAAAAATTCAGCATTGACGGCTACATGAGGGATGATCCTAGATAAGTGTGATAGCTGTTCCCTAACACACCATGCCCTGCAGGACTCAGGTAGACTCTATTGGAAAAGGTTGCATGTGTATGCAGAGAGGGTGTGTTTGCAATGTATGCATGATATGTGAAATCATTTAACAATGGAGCAGTTATACCAGGGCGCTGTGTCCAAAAGGAAAAATCCAAAAGAAAAGGGTCACAAAGTTAGTTTTTTTTTTAATTTCTCTGTGCTGATGTTCATTCTGCTGTTTCTCTACGAGACCCCATGTTTTGAGTAAACAAACGGGAGCTTAATGTAACAACATGATGTTGCATGTACAAGCTGCAACTGTGCTCCAGCACAACTGAGATTGGAGAAAGATTAGGAGTCCAAGAAGCAGCCAAGTCCCGCTAATCATAAGCACTTAATGAAGTGCTCATCATCAAGTGTGGCCACCTGTATGAAATCAGTTTGATGGTCTGGAGCATTCAGGTGTGAGTTAACACAGAGCCCCAAAGGAAGTAAAACAACAGCATTGATGTGATAGAAGCAGTTGTTTGTTTGTTTTTTCCTCCATCAATCAGAGAAGGGTTATAAAGCTATTTCAAAACAATTTGGAGTTCATTGTTCTGCAGTGAGAAAGATGATTCACAAGTGGAAAACACTCAAGGCGGTTGGAGCATTTAGCAGAGCATCATCACAGCAAATCTATCCCCAGGTCTGACCATGCAATACTCAAAGAAAGTATAAAAATACCCATGACTCTATAGGCCATATTAAATATAGATGTTTGGACGAGCACTAGTAGAAAAAAGAGACTGGAGAAGTATAACTTTGTAGCACTTTAAGTACCTTCTTTCATAGTGTTTGAACTATATTATCAAGCCTTTCTCATGTTTCTTAAATTTGCTTTTCTATCTAACTTGAAGGCTAATTTCTGAAGAAACTGCAGCTATTTTTCAGAATATGCTGCACTTTGTTTACTGTTGTATATATTTTGTGCTTTAAGCATTTTAAAACAGATTTTGAAGTCATATTTGAACTGTCTTTTGTATCTCCAACTCTGCATATGTTTTCCTCACGTATTGTGTGTCTACTTAATAGCTTATTCAAGATCCTCCTCCACGTGGCTGTGCCTTGCCCTCAGTAGCTAGTAGCCTTTATCAGTTTAAGTCCTTTATTTTCTAACATTTCTGAAGTATTTTTGACAACAGAAAGTGGCATTATACACTTCAGGGTGGACCAAGGCCAAAATAACAACGACAACAAAAAAAACCAGAACTACCTTCAATAATCAAACTTACCTATTCTCAAAATAAATAAACCAAAAGACAAAGGTCCTAACTTACAGAAAAACAGGAGAAAACTGGAATGAAAATAAAGGGTGGCCCACCCCTACAAATTCTATGTGTTACAGAAGTGATCCTTACATTCCAGTCAGGATGAGCGAGTGTCTGGTTGGAAGCTGAGGGAATGAGCCTCTCCCTTGTTGAATCCTGGCACTTTTTGAATCCCAGGCAGCCAATCCTTGTTACGCAACTGCACACTCCTCCAATCACCACTGAGCACCTGTGCACTTAAATTTACATAAATTATCGTTCCAAAGAAGAGACGCCAGTCATAACACCCACCTTCCAATACATCAAACATATCACTTGACCTCTAAAATGCATCAGCAGTCACATTTTGGGATTCCTTTTTATGACGATTTCAAATTTTGAAATCCTGCAAGAGGAGGGACCAGAGCATTAATCTCTGATTAGAGAGAGAAACACTAATAGGTTCTGATCTGTAAAAATTGTGATCGGTTGGGAACTTGAGCCAATATAAACTGCAAAATGTTGTAATGCGAGTAATAATGGAAGAGCCTCTTTCTCAATAGTACAGTTTAACTCATAGTTATTAAATTTATTCAAAAAGTAAGTAATGTGGGGATCAACACCCTGTTCATCCTGTTGCAGGAGAACAGCTCTGGCTCCTTGTGCACTGGCTTCAACCTCAACTACAAACAAGCTAATAAAGTCAGGTACCACAAGCACTGGCGCACTGCAGAGAAGCGCTTTAGCCGACTCAAAAGCGACCTGACAACCAGGAGACCAAACAAACCATGCCAACTTACTAACCAACTGTGTAAGGGAACAACTAGATCAGAAATTTTCTCACATACATTATGGTAGCTTGACCAAATTTGCATTTTGCAAGATTTAATGAGAGAAGCATCGTTGAACCACCTGAAAATAGGCGAGAGTTGCCAGATGCCAGATCCACAGCATTGTTTAAGTAGGCTTCATAGTTCTTTTGTCCAAACAACATTTTGTGCTCGAGACGCTGAAATGTTGTGGGAGCATTAGGCAACCCAAACGGCATCACGGTGTACTGGAGAAAGTGGTCTGGTGTTTCAAACGCAAATATTTGAGGAGCGAGGGGTGTTATTGGAACCTGCCAATAACCCTTCTTAGTAACAAACCTGGCCGAGCCTGCAATCCAGTCTTCCATCCTCGGAAAAGGAAAATAATCAGCCCTGGTGACCACAGTAACTTTCCTAGAATCTGCACAGAAAAAACGTGTGTCATCTGGTTTTGGCACCAAGATGCAGGATGAACTCCAGGCACTATTAATGGGAGCAGCCAGGCCATGTTCCATCAGATCGTTCGCTTGTTGCACCATCAGAGTTTGTTTAATCAGGTTAATCCGGTATGCGTGTTGTTTGATGGGTTTCTGACCCCCCACATGGCTTTCATGAGACAAACGTTTGTGATCAGAAAACAGCAGTAAATTATCCTCAGTTGAACTAATGATATAACAACGAGACAGATATGACAAAAAAAAAAAACACTGAGTTTTTTAAACAATCAGTTGGCAGAGTTCCATCTCTTTCTTCCAGTCCATCATCTAAAAGATGATGTGGAGGTGAGGTGACACACCCGAGACAGGAAGAGGTGCAGTCACCATCATCACCTCTAGAAAAAATGCTAATGTGGCAAACTCTGGACTTCTTTCTCCTATCAGGAGTCCGAATGACAAAGTTGGTGTAACTAATTTTTCTTTCCCGCACATGTGAACCAGAAAACTGAGACTGCACACTGGATCCAGGCAAAGGCAACAGCAGAACTTTATCACATACTTGGAAAGTTCTGTCCACAGACTTTCTGTCAGAAGGAGACTTCATTTTAGACTGAACATGTTCCAGATTATTGCGCACCAACTGACACAAGTGATTGAGACGTTCCCGAAAATGACTGACATAATCCAGTACGTTGTGCTCAACATGAGATGCTTCTGAAAACCACTTTTCTTGTAGAAGCTGAAGAGGACTGCGCACCGTGTGACCAAAAACCAAAGCTGCTAGACTGAACCCAAGAGATTCCTTAGTGGTTTCTTTTACAGAAAATACAAAGAGAGAAAGACCCTCATCCCACTTCATACCAGACTCAAGGCAGTACTTCAACAGCATAGATTTCAGGGTCTGATGAAAGTGTTCCAGTGCACCCTGAGACTCTGTACGAGGGCTTAAAGAGCTTAAGATAAAACATCAAATGTCAAGTCCTTATCACACCAAGATTTTCAACATAAAATGGTACCTTGGTCAGTTTGAACAACCTTAGGAAGTCCAAAAGTTGAAAAGAACTTAATGAGAACCTTAGCTTTCAGTGTGCCTAATGGGATGGCCTCTGAAAAACAAGTTGCATCACTGTTCATATATATTGATGGCGTGATTTTGTTAACGGCTGAGGACCCAAGCAGTCTGACTTGTTTGAATGGTTCTCCCAGAACAGAAATTAGCTTTAGAGGAGCTGGTGGGATGGGACATATATGACAAGAATGGCAGTCGCGGGCTAGCATTAGCAACTAACGTTAGTGTTAGCGTTAGTAGCTGGACCATATGAACCGGGTTACAGGAGACATCAGACTTGTGGTTCAGTAGGAGGATTTAGCTCATTAACCAGAGTAAATCAGGAACCGCTCATCTCTACTAAGGCAGTTAAAGGAGTGTGTGTAGGAACATTCTGATGTCTTTTTTAACCTGCCCTTCATCAAGTTGCTGAAAAATTGCAGAGGGCCTCAGAGTGATTGATTTATTGTATGCCTGTCCTTTAAAGATCAGTTTTAATTTCCTTTTTTTTTTAATTACAAGAGACACAGGATAATGTTTTTATTTTGTGAGATGGGCACTGTAGAGAAAAAGATGAGGATAAAGTGAATGAAAATCATTTCATATTAAAATGCAACTTATTGGTTAAAGCTGGACCCTACCAAATAATTACCATGGAATGCCTTGAATGCAATCCCACAAAAGAGTTAAAAGTAGCTGCTTATTTCTCTGCCTCTGCCTTTTTCAAAGGCCATCCCATTATGCACGCTGAAAGCTAAGGTTCTACACACACACAAACACAAATTAACAACATACACATCTATACCGTATTAATGTAAAGCCATAAGTGGACATAGCTGCAAGCTACCTGAAAATAATGTCAGCTGTCAACTTTGAAAGGCAACCTTCAAAACATACTGTGTCAAAGGTTTAATTTTTAACTTGGCAAAGTGTGAGAAAACATGAGGGATTCTGTAAATGTCATTTTACTACCATCTTTATGAATACTGAAACATATGGCCCCACTACTAGCACACAGAATCATCTTTTTCTCTCTCTCTAATTAAATGAACTAATTCTGAGCATTTATAGCCAGATTTATGAACCAGATGGAATATGCTCATTATGGGGCCCTTAAGGTTGTAAAATCTAAATAGGATAATATAGAAAAAAACACAACTGAAAATCCACCATGTTCAGCATTTCACTTTAGCATGTTAGCAGTAACCACATAGTAAAGCTGAGAGAGAAGTCAGTATTTCACCATTTATGTAATGCTAGACTACCAGTGCACAACCTAATGGGACTCTAACACTGTTGATGTTTCAAATAGAAAAAGAACAAAGCAAAATAAGTCAAAAAAAGGTCCAAAGGTTTAATTAGCCACACTCATGCTGAATTTATCACAGTAATACACCCATGGTGCATGTCAGTTACATTTCTCTTTCACTGAACTTTATATGCCATCATTGCTCTCCAAACCATTTATGCTACTCTATGCTTAATGGCAAATACATGCCTCTTAGACACAAATTATTAATTACATAGTAATGAAGATAAGTCTGACTTTTGTGAAAATAGTACAACAAAAATGTCAAGCACAAAAAGAAAATATTCTACCAATCAAATCCTGATTAGTTGCGTAAATTAAATTTGGAAAATTGATTCTCAGTCATTACATTGCACAGCATCATTGTATGGGCGTAAGGGTAAGGTGTTTGGGAGGAATTGGCTTCTTCAGTTTATATTTTGGCACTACCAGTGAAAGTTTGAATAAAAGCCAGGTTTTTCCAGGCTTGCAGGCTCTTTCAGTGTTCTTGATGTTCCTAAAGGTTCGTGTTTTAGCACTGAATCTACTTAGTTTTAATTACTTTTTTTCTCAGTTAATTAAAAGTTTCCTTTTTTTATAGACCATCAGTCTCTGTGTCATGCTGCTGCCAATGAGACGGATCATAACACCGTGGAACAGGAGGCATGCCCCCCCACAACCCTAACCCACAACCCCCAGGCACACCAAGGCTTATTGTAGAAACTGAAACACTAAAATTCAGCACATTATGAATCATTTGATGAAAGAGCGGTATGATTATTTCTACTAGTAGCAAGAAAATTAAATCTGTTGACAAAGACCTGGTATGGCTTTAGGCCAGACCAGTTGCTTTCCTTTGACCAGGAGTGAACAGATGAAATGAACTCATTTACATTATAGAGTCGTACCAGTTTCTACTGCATTGCTACCTAAAGCCTGAGGATCATTGGGATTCATTATTTAGCCTTGTCCCATGGACACAAGAAGTTCTCCATATTCTCAGCATCTTTTGGTGATATACCTAATGTAGACAATCAGATAATCAAAGTCTTCACAATTTTAAACAGGAATGTTATTCTGATTTTGTTTCACAACATGTAGACTCAGAGGGTCACAAGATGGATGATAGGTGTCCATGTTTACCTCTGAAACACTACCTCTCTGAGATGCTCTTTTTAGACCCAATCATGTCATTGACCAAATAGGCTAAAAGATGGTCCACTTCGTTTTCCAGCCTTCTGTTGCCCATGTCCAAACCTTTGAGACATATCGCTGTCATTAAAGTCGCAATATTTCTCAGGAAAAGGTGAAATTTCTCACTTTCAACATCTTTTCTACTTTATATTGGTTGATAAAATACAGGTTATGAAACCTGCAAGTCATTACATTCTTTAAATTACATTTTATGTGGCGTAACTGGAGTTGTATTTTTAGCACTGTCGCAACGGAACAGTAACTGTTTCCAAAAATAGACTAAGTGTGAATGAATTTAAGACGGTTTGTTGGTAGGTTTGGGTAAATGACAGTGAATGTAGCTGACAATATGGGACATGACTGAGTGAACAGCTAGCTGGATGATGAAAAACTGGGGAAGATACATATATACTGCGCATTGATGAGATGATGGATTGCAACTGTGCATGGTTGTCTCCAGGGAGAGTACCACACCCATGAGGACACAGACAGACACACACAGAAAAATGGCCAAACATGAGGGAAATAAAAGAGTGTGGGAGAGGTGGGCAGTTGACAGACCTCCCACCATAATGACAAACACTTTAACTAATTTAAGTTTCAACAAAACATCAGCCTTTGTTCCAATTAAAAGTTAATTGAAAGTTGTTAAATTCCAGTTAATGAAAAATATCCAGCGGATTTGTTTTATTGTGAAGGTTTTTGGTTTGTGTTCTAAAATCAGAGGATCCAACATGCAGCACGAACATTTAACTGTCATTGGGGGTGAATGAAATTAATTCTGTAATGATCAAACCTTCATCTTGCCATAGTAAAGTAGTTTGTTATTTTGTGCTTTGTCATGTTCTCATCTGTGCATTCGATTCTTTTTTTGATCAATATGCTATTAGCTCCTCATTCCAGAGGAAGAAGCAGACTTCTTTTCTAAATGAATGAGCTCCAGTGTGGGGTCTGCATGTTTAGCAAAGGCCTGCAGCTGTTAGCATGACTGACATGAAGGTTAAAAGAAATTTACTTTGCGTCAAGGAAAGTGAGTGTGGTGTAGAGCACCATGTGTCAAGCTGAATTCATTGATCCCTTTCATGTCTGTCATTTGGTGGTCTTTTGCACGCAGGGGAGGAAAAACTAGTCACCCTGAGGTGGCTGGTCTATTTCAAGGTTAAGCTCTGGACTGATATATCAGCATTAACTGAAATATTATGAATGAAACACATTGTACTTGTTCTTTCTTTTCTCATGACGGGGCATCATTGATCCCTGATGAAGTGCACAAATGTGGGTGGAATAAATAAGAGCTTTTAAAAATTAATCTCATTACTCTTCCTCATTTCCTCTCAACATGTTTTAAGGTAATAATTCCATTTTCAGCCCAACCACTCAGGCAAGGCTAGGCTTATAATAGAAAGTCTTTTTGAAATTACACACATCTATTCAATTCAATTCTAATATTGAAGTGATAATAAGTCATAGTACCATTTATCAGCTATTTATATTAGTGTTGATAAATTATTAACATCTTGAGAATGCTTTGTAAAGGAACATGTAATATCAGTTGATTAATTGTCTTTCCAAATGACTATGATTGTGCCAAGGATTAGTACTGTTCAGAGGTTGTTCAAAGTCTTTTGACTGATGGTGGGTAGAGGCTTCCTTTACTTTCTGTTCCAAGGCATAAAGCCAGTCTGGCTTCAAATGAACAGCATCACATCAAACACATGTCACACTTTCATCCAAAAATACTAAAACAAGTTGCAACCGGCGCTCATATAGCTCATATAGCTAATTAGCTCATAAAGCTAATATATATTGTAAAGCTCGCACTGGAAAATGTTTATATAAGCAGGAGAAGCTCACAAGCTGCAATACAGATTTCTTAGAACTAGCATGTACATAGTGATAAATTTAAAATTGGTTTGTTTGGAAAAGTTGCCCGATGAAAGGCTGATTTCTCTAAAAAGACGTTGTGAAGCTGCATGTAGTCAAACCACTTTGCCTCTGTTACAATGTTCTTTGGAAAGATGAGAAAAAGAAAGCGCAGCCTATCAGCACCAACACCACTCATCGATTGCCATGGAAATAGTATTGGGATTGGACTAATGGTTCCATTTACTTCAGAAGCTGGAACTCGGGATGACATTACAGTTGACTGCATTCCATTTTCAGAGTCAGAAAATGAAACTTTCCTGTTGTCAGACTAGTTGTTGCTGCTGCCAGCTATTGTTAGCAATACTAATTCATAAAGCACTGTATGCAGTATTTAGCACATACGTGCAACGTGCTCACACTGCAACAAAATAATGGTAAAATATGGATAAAAATATAAGCTAAAGCTACAGATCGCAGAGCAAGAGTGAACCACTGCATCACCTGGTGATCGAGACAGAGGACCACAAAATAAAGGAGCTACACTGCTCCTGTAAAGAGATTGATTATCTTGGAGCAGACAAAGCTGTGCTTATTGATATTTGAGATGTTCAAAGTTCAATCCACAGTGTACACTTTTCGAGGTTTTGTTAAGGGGAAAAAAATAACACCTCCTTCCAACCTCTCAGGGTAACGCGAGTCACTGTTACAAATGACTGGCCACTATGTGCTTCGGGGGCGTGCGTAGCGATAGGTCAATTAGCCTAAACAGTATTTCTTTGGGGTATGAGGAAACCACAGTACCCAGGCTAAACCTGCACAGCCATACAGGGAGAACATGCAAACTCCACACAGTAAGGCCCAACTGAACTGAGATCTAACTGAACCTTCCTGCTGTGAAGTTTCAGCGTTAACCACGCCACTACTGCGTTGCCCATCATAGAAGGACCCAACATCACCATGGTAGGACCTGCCGAAAGAGAAGGGAGAAAGACTGCAGACAATAGACAATGTTAATGCTAATTAAATGATCTGGACAATCTGAGACTGAGGAGGGGGGGTGTCTTCACACCCGCTTCTGTTTTTCTCAGGTCAGATTGGAGAAGGGAGACAACCCTATATTTTCTGTGGGAGAGAAGCCCCTCAAAATGGCTGAGGATGAGGAGGAACATCAAAAAGACAGATTCCCTGTTGGAGAATCTGTTGAGGCAGAGCTTCACCAGTGCCAGAGCTCAGCAACAGACCTACATGTCTGTCTCCTCTTATCTGGTGGAGTAAGAATGGAGCAGTAGTTTCTCTTCTTTCCCAGATGGCCAAGAGATACTTGTGTATTACAGGTACAAGTGTCTCTGCAGAGTTTTTTTTCTACCGCAGGAGATATTGTCACTGCTCAGCGGAGCACACTAGTATCAGAGCATTAAGATCAGCTCCTGTTCTTACCAAAGAACATGCATATTTGAATCGAACTTACTAGCTAAACACATTTGTTCTGTAATGCAGTGCTATAAGTCATTGTTTTATTTTAGTTCTTGTAGTCATGGCCCATTGGAAGCTGTATTATTATTTTCTGTTTGAGATATACTGTTCTGAGGATTTTGAAGCAGCTTTTTTGTTGATTGTTTTCTAAAGTTTGGAAGCCCTGTGCTTAAACAGTTTAAGAAATTTGTATTTAGATAGATAGATAGATAGATAGATAGATAGATAGATAGATAGATAGATAGATAGATAGATAGATAGATAGA